>VUQS01049906.1:0-15455 GCA_015108495.1 Heterochromis multidens | reverse complement strand
CTACAGCAAGATAATGACCCAAAACATAAGTCCAAGCTATGCCAGAACTACCTCAGGAAAAAAGAACAAGATGGTAAGCTTGAAAACATGGAGTGGCCAGCACAGTCTCCAGACTTAAACCCCATTGAGCTGGTTTGGGATGAACTGGACAGAAGAGTGAAAGCAAAGCAACCTACAAGTGCCACACATTTATGGGAACTTCTGCAACAGATATGGGAAGAACTTTCTGAAGAATATTTGATTTCTATTGTAGAAAGAATGCCACGAGTGTGTTCAGCTGTTATATCTGCCAAAGGTGGCTACTTTGATGAGTCAAAAGTTTAGAATACATTTTGGTCTATAAATTGATTCCATGATTTCTTTTTTAACTCCAATGCTTATTTGTACTATGCTTTCATTTCAGAGTGCAGTGAGACATTAAACTGCATAATTTTCAATAAAAAACTGGAAAAACTGGGGTGTTCTAAAACTTTTGACTGGTAGTGTACATGTTTCAGATCACCAAACAAATTTTAATATTAGACAAAAATAACCAGAGTAAATAAAAAATACACTTTTTAAGTGATGATTTCATTTATTAAGGGAAAAAAGCTATTCAAACCTACCTGACCCTGTGTGACAAAGTAATTGTCCCCTAAACATAACTTCCACCTTTGGCAGCAAGAACTACAATCAAGTATTTGCAATAACTGGCAATGAGTCTTTCACATCACTGTGGAGGAATTTTGGCCCATTCCTCTTTGCAGAATTGTTTTGATTCAGCTACAGGGAGGGTTTTTGAGCATGAATGGCCTTTTTAAGGAATCTTAAAAAGAATCTCAATGTCCAGACTTTGACTAGGCCACTCTAAAACCTTAATTTTATTATTTTTTCAGCCACTCAGGGGTGGACTAACTGGTGTCTTTCGGTTTTGCTGCATAACCCAAGTACACTGATGGCCAGACATTCTCCTTCAGGATTTTCTGGTAGAGAGCAGAATTCATGGTTCCATCAATTATGGCAAGTGGTCCAGGTCCTGAAACAGCAAAGCAGCCCCAGAGCATCACACTACCACCATCATGTTTGACTATAATGTTCTTTTTATGAAATGCTGTGTTAGTTTTATGCCAGATGCAAACCTTACAAAGAGTTCAACTTCTGTCTCGTTAGTCCACAGAATGTTTTCCCAAAAGTCTTGGGGGTCATCAAGATGTTTTTTGGCAAATATGAGACAAACCTTTGTGTGTTTTATGGTTAGCTGTGGTTTTTGCATAGGAACTCTCCCAGTCTCTTTCTTATTGTTAAATAATGAATGCTTTTAATGAACCTTAAAAAGCCATTTGGAACTCTAGTGAACCACAGTGAGAGCCATTATCCACAAATGGAGAAAACTTGGAACAGTGGTGAACCTTCCCAGGAGTGGCCGGCCTACCAAAATTACGGCTCATCCAGGAAGTCACAAAAGAACCCAGAACAACATCTAAAGAACTGTAGGCCTCACTTTCCTCAGTTAACCCTTTCCAGACTGACAGATGTCAGTGACTTTGTTTCTCAGCTGTTCTTGAGTTTCTTTAGCTCGTGGCATGATGTGTAACTTTTTGAGATATTTTAGCCTGCTTCACTTTGTCAGACAGGTTGTATTTAAGTGATTCAACAGGTCTGGCGGTAATCAGTCCTGAGTGTGGCTAATGAAATAGAACTCACCTTTCCGAAAAATTTAGTTAATCACAGTTAATTCAAGATTTAACAAGGGGGGCAATTTCTTTTTCACATAGGTAGGTTTGGATAGACACACTTTGGGAGAGACAGCCATAGTTTAATAATAACTAATGATTGAATAATCCTGGACTATTTTTGACACCTTAGTTTTGTTTTTGTTACCTGTTGAAAGTCAAGCTTTGGCTGCTCTGTTCGGGTTGGGACATAGTCTATCAGTGCAAGCTTTGTGTTCAAAAGTTGACTTTGCAGGCGCTGGGAGTGATTTGATCTGATGTCACGTCACAATTTCCACTGTGAATTCAGCCAGTTGTGCAAGTGTGCATGTTTGAACAGTTGTTATTGTTGTTTTTCTGTTTTTTTTTCTATCCACCAGTTATGCAGATATAGAAATTAAATAACTCATGTAACTGCATATATTATAATTGTTTTGGCAACTATAATGTGATTACTGAATTTAGATACATTGCACTGTTGCACTGCAAAAAAATAAAAAGCAAAGCAAATACAGCAACAAGCTTCTTTGTGACACCTTCTTTAAACCCATTTCAAAGTCTATTTTTTTTGGCACACTGAGGTTCAACATTTGCTTTTATTTGTGTTGGTATTTTTTGTCTTGCTTTATAATTTTTAATGCTTTTCTCATTGTTTTCTTATTTTTTTCTCTTTTAGAGTTCACCAACATTAATTTTAACAGAATAATATCATACAGAATTACTTGTCGCTGTTTGCAAACCCAATGATTGTGACAGTTTTGAATAAAATTACTTTGCTGGTTTTACTGCACTGATTACAGCTGGCACTGCACAAAATAGGCTACATAGTAGTTGCATAATAGTGCAACACTTTGAGCATCAAATTCTAAAACAATCTACAGTTGTTAAAATATTTAAGGATCCATCATAGTCTCCTGAGGACAACTTCTGTGAATGATTCCTTGACCTTTTGGCTATTACCCTTCAGAGATAGATTTTGAGTGAAATGTTTCTAAACCCAAAGGTGGACTTTAACATTTCAACACAGAGCTACAGTTACCCTATTGTGAGTTGGGCCTTGACCACTGACAAAACACAGGGGACCTAAAGCAATAATGTGCCTGAATGTTTGTTTGCATCATCACTGTTAGCATGCTAACATTAAGAAATGTAAATCAGAATGTAACCAAGTTTTGTAACCAAGTGTGTTAGTGGCCCATGTGTTAGTTTCATAATAAAGTCTCTAAAAATGTAATGGATTTGTGTCTCCTACTTTTTTTTCGGTCACTGTGTCGTAGCCAAGTGACAAACTTCAGGAATCAACTATTTATACTGTTGGTGCCTTTGGAGCATTTTTATGGAATTATCTTCTGGTGAAGTAAATTCTAATATTTTATTAGCCTGTTACTTAGCACTTAGCATATATTTTGCTGTGCAAAAATCTTGAGCCACACCTAAGTTTTGCTAGAATAATGGGATGTACGTATAGCTATTTACTGAAATATGTGCAAAATCTAAACTGAAATACAGTGTAAAAGCAGAGTTTGTATAATTCTAACAAACTTGAACATCAATAATTGGTATAACCACTTTCTTGTTATTTCTCTAAGCAGTCTTCAGGAATAGTTCTCCAGGCGTCATGAAGGACATTCCAAAGCTCTTTTTTGTGTTGGCTGCCTTTTGTTTCATTCTCTGTCAAAATGATCCCACTGCTTCAATAATGTTGAGGTCTGGGCTCTGGGGAGGCCGATCCATGACTGATAGTGTTCTATTGTGTGTTTTTCTATCCAGGTATGTTTTTACTGCAATGGTAATTGCAGTGTCGTGTGTTTAGGATCACTGTCATGCTGAAGAAAAGCATACATCAGCCTTTTCTCCCTGTTTCCCTTCCTTAATGGCTCCTTGACAGCCACAGTTCCTCTGAAACTATTTCTGAGGCCTTGGAAAACAGTAGATGGTTCAACTCAAGGGCCATCTCTCAGGTCCTGTGTCAGTTCTTTGCTGGATTTTTTCCCCTATTTCTTTAGAATGAAACTTTCAGATACTGTTCATCTGCTATAGATCATTTTTTAGGTCAGCCACTTCTTTTGTCCACTTGTTCGTTTTCCTCAAAGTTTGTCCTGGACACACTGCACACCATGTACACCAAGCCAGGTTTTCAACTAATAGTTCTTTGGGAATCAATTTGTTTTTACACAAATACTATTTTATGCCTGTAAAACTATCTGTCATATTATCTTTGGCATTTTTTACAGATTCAACTAAAGAAATGGAAACAAATTATGTGTTTTTGCAACAGGCTGCTAGTAACAACATGCCTAAAGTTACAATTTAAAATTTGTTCTTTGCTAAGTTGACTGTCATGTGCAAACACAACACTGGTTTATCCCTTGAGTTAGATGCCTTGTTTATGCTTGAATGATTTATAGGTCAGTGTTAAGTAGCTTAACAAACAAACATATTAACAAAAGAACAAAAACAAGAACTGGATAGAAAATTTGTGAAAAAGCAGCCAGTGTTTAATGAAAAACTTTGAAAGACCATCAGAAATCCTGGAGAACTATTGCTTAAGATCAATTGTAATTTTCTAAAATTTACAGAAATTACAAGTTTGTCACTTGCCAACCAAGCTTGCTAATATTAGATGATAACTTAACATGTCATCCTTTCATCCAAATATGGTCATTTCTTGCTTAAAAAAAAAAAAAAGAAAAGAAAAGAAAATCCCAAAACACAAATATTTAGGCTTGAAAATATGGCATCCAAAACCACTGGTGTGACACTGGTGGCACATTTATCTTTATATAAAGTTTATGGTGGTACCAATATTTTAGATTTTTGTTTGTTTGTTTGTTTTTTACTTTTAAAATATAATTTGAAGAAACTGAACATTGAACTATTGAAATACAGAGTTTGAGTAATAAACTATTTGCTGATGAGACTCTGACGATGGTAGTAAATAGGACAGGACTCCTAAAAATAACAGCAGTCTTACTATGGCAGGGAAGTTAATCTCTGGGGAAAATAAATCACATGACAGGTTCAGGATACTGAAGGCACAGACTGAAATAACACAAAATTAAATGAATATGGTGACAAACGGTAACAGAGGAGGATTCAGATTGAAACTATTAAATAAGCAGAAGCTTAACAGAGAAATGAGCCTGCAATAAAGGCTTGAGGGCTATCGGAGGCCAGGAGAGAGGAGAAAGCCTGTGATAAAGTTCAGGGGCTGTTGGAGGCCAGGAAAGAGAAGACAAAGCCTGTGATAAAGATTTGAGGACTGTCTGAGGCCAGGAGAGAGAAAAGAAAGCCCATGATAAAGACTACAGGGCCATTGGAGGCCAGGAGAGAGAAAGTCTGAGATAAAGGCTTGAGGGCTTTGGCAATTCTGTTTTGAGAAACGTGAAGTTAGAGACACCAGCAACCATAGTCAATCCTCATCCCCAACTGGTCATGGCAGATGGCTGCTCCTCCCTGAGCCTGGTTCTGCCGGAGGTTTCTTCCTGTTTAAAGGGAGTTGTTCCTTCCCATTGTCCTCAAGTGCTTGCTCATAGGGGATTGTCTGATTGTTGGGGTTTTCTCTGTATTATTGTAGGGTCTTTACCTTACAATATAAAGCGCCTTGAGGCAACTGTTGTTGTGATTTGGTGCTATATACATAAAATTGAATTGAAAATAAATTGAATAGGGTTGCTGTAGGCCAGGAGAGAGAAGAGAAACTCTACAATACTGGCTTGAGGGCTATCGAACACCAGAAAACTATGGACTTTGGAACAGGAAAACAGAAACCAAAGGGGAAGAAAAATGGATGATGACAGAAAACACATTTCTACCTGTAAAATGTCAACTTACAAGGACTTTGTGGAATAGAGAAGGTGGAAATACCCTGCATAGCTGAAGCCCCAACTGAATACAACTGAGACCTTTGATTGCACCTGAGAAGCTCTTGAATAAAGTGTTGAATAAATCAGTATACAGTGCTGTGACGAAGTATTTGCCCCCTTCCTGGTTTCCTTTTTTTTTTTTTTTTGCACATTTATCAGACTTACATGTTTTAGATCATCAAACAAATTAAACAACAACAAATTTTAATATTAGACAAAGATAACCTGAGTGAATACCTGGCCCTATGTGAAAAAGTATTGTGGTTCTTGCTGCCAAGAGTGGCACAACCAGTTATGTTTAGGGGCAATTCCTCTTTTACACAGGGGCAGGTTGGTTTGGATAGCTTTTTTCCCTTAATGAATGAAGTCATCATTTACAAAACTGCATTTTGTATTAACTCCAGTTATCTTTGGCTAATATCAAAATTTGTTTGATGATCTGAAGCATATAAGCCTGACAAATATGCAAAAAAAATAAAAATCAGGAAGGGGGCAAAAACTTTTTCAAGACACTGTATGGTGTGACTGACAGGAGTCAAGAGAAAAGAAGTTGAATGGTTTTTCCAATAACTGGAAAAGGAGACATGAAAGAATAGCCAGACTTGAGCAAAGAGAGGCTTCACGTCCAGTATTTGGGAGCTTGACTGGGCAGATGATGCAAGTATTGTACTGCATCATATGGAGTTAGTGGAAAGGGCTTTGGGATACTGATAGAAAACATTCCTGCCATATTTTCAGTTGAGATCACTAATCAGCCCTAGATATGCCCTAGATATGCCCTAGATATTTTTGGTAGATTCTGTGCAGTTTAGAAAAAGACCGAATGCACCGACCAAGGCTACCAAAAAACTCACCAATGGGCATGACTCTAGACAGGCAAGGATCAGAGGATTTCAGCAGCTAGATAGGCATAGAAGCAAACTTTTAATCACATTCTGGGAAAGGCAGCAGACGATGAAATAAATTATTAATGTCTTTACCTTGCATTATTCTTGTGCACAAATTAGACGAAACATTGGCCTCCTGGGGAATTAAGGATGGCCCAGTGAGAGACGAGGCCAGAGAAAACTGAGGCAAGGATTTGGAGGCTGAAGCAGAATGTCAGGGTGTAATGCTGGCTAAACGGGGGAGTTCGTACAGGGGCATGCTGACTGTGCTCTCCAGAGCTTGCAGACAGGTGTCAAAGGCTAGCAGAGAGACTTAGGCGAGCTCTTACAATTATGCAACACTAAGATTGGATGATTTGGTTGACAGCGTGAATTTGCAGTGAGGAGGATTGGTTGTAGATCTGACACGATACAATTTGTTAGCTCCTTCGCCTGCACAGGATAGGAATCAGGACTTCGAATGAACTTTGTCAGGAATCATGACGGGATTGAAGATGTTGCTGCCGGAATTTGAGATGACTGAAAATGCAACTAATAACATGCAAAATGACAAAGACATAAACATGCATGAATGAGAGCCTGAAAAGCACAATGACAGAAGAGCACTGAAATTTAAAGCATCACAGGACAGAGGCTGATTGGCTCGCAGAAGGTGGGCAAGGGAAAGATTGGCGATGACAGAATTAAATTTGACAGTGTGGGAAAGCTGAAGTGATGTAAAGAATAGACTAGCAGCCCAAACACAATGCAGGCAGATGAATGAATACACATTTTCCTAGGCTGCAAGGGTGATAGTCATGCCATTACGATAAGCCAAAAAATCTAAGCATGCCACAAATTTTCAGCATTTATGTTAAAAAAAACAAAACCACACTTACTATACATTAATTTTCTGCTGTGAGACTACAAAACACTGTAGTTCTTAAGCATAGCCTCATTCAGCTACATGGCATGTCTGTAGATTCATGTTAATGTATCATATTATAGCTCAACTTTGGTAATATTAAACATACAGCATGTTCATGTTTCTACCAGTTATATTGGTTACTGTCTAAATATAGAGGCAACTTGTAATTTTCAGGGAAATTTTTATGATTTTTCTATTCAGTGGATATAAAAAAAAAATCTGAAAACCCTCAAACCAAGTATTTATCCTATCCCTTGTATCCTATACATATTTCTGTTTGTTTTGCATTTATGTTAGGGCAGCTACTGTCATCCAGAAACCTGTGCTGTATGAAAATAACCTCATACTGCCATTGTATAACCACCAACAACAAACCCTTTGTCCTCATATTTAAGTTTACCAAAACCATGTGAGGAAATAGAAAAGAGACGAGTGTGAGGATGAGATTTGGAAAGATATGAGAATGAAGGAATACATCCGACAGCTGATGACATGGGCTACAGTAGAATAATGTATAAAATGCTGACAGAGAAGGATGCAGGAGATAAAGGAAAGGTTGAGGAAGGAGGAGTTTAAATTTGCTGTATTTATTTTGCATGAATTGAGCCAATCAGGATAGACATCTATCATTTGAGGCAATATCTCATATTAAGGGAAATATTACTTGCTCCCAAAAGAAGGACTTTGGGGTACTCACACTAACCACCCTTTACTGTGTCCGTGCTCAAAGCACATTGGTATTGACCACTGGAGTCAGGGCTCCTCCTAATGGACAGTTTTGAGTACTGCAGTGGTCAGTGTACATAAGTAAGGAGTTCAAAACAGGAATAGCAGCAGTAGTCTAAAGAACAGACATGCCTGAGTGTGGGGGGACTGACAGGGCAATCAAATTTGATCCAGAAAGTCCAGCTGGAAGCCTTTCTTCTCCATCTGGTGCTTGTGAGCTAAAGAGAAAAGGCTAAATCATTCTATCTGTAAAACAACATATAGACTGTAAAATATTGAAGGGTATCTCACAAGTAAATGTATGTATATTAAATCTACCAAAGATGTGCAAATTTGCATATTCTCCCCATGCCTGCGTGGGTTTTCTCTGGGTGCTCCAGCTTCCTCCCACAGTCCACACACACTAGACATAGACTAGAGATGTAAGATGAGTCACAAAAATGTTTATATAAAAAGAATAAATACAATAAAATACAAACAGAATAAACACAGTAAAGATAGTTAAAGTAGATTTATTATGCTTTTTCTAATTTTCTTCAGAATCTTTTAGTGGTGGATGTTCAAACATGGCTAAAGTTTCAAATACAAGGTCAGTGGATTAGTGATAAATGAACAATTAATCCCTGTGCGTCAAAAGCTCAGGCTTCAGATTGCTCTGTTCCAGACAGTGTTTTTTCTGCTCTTGGTCTTCTATGACATCACAGAGAGGTGCTATTACTAATATGGTATCTCAGGCCCCTGCTCAGTGTTGTAGATTCAAAGAATTTTCAGAGGAATTAAAGTGACAATTATCACCTATTTTTTTTTTTTAAAAGATTAAAAATAAATCCAATAATTAAAAGAAAAATCCATAAATAATCCAAGCAAGCTTTCAGTTTCTCAAGCTGTTCTAATATCTCGCAGCATAAAAACTGAAATCTGCTCTGAAACGTTTTCATCATGAATTTTGAAACAACTTGTGAAAGAAGTCCTGCAGGGGGCCTATTTCACCAAATGTGCAAAAATACAACCTTCAGTTTTCAAGAGGAGATCATTTCCTCTTTCATTAATGTTAACATATCCCAATATTCTAAGCAAATTATGCACATTCACAACAGTTGAATGCAAGACAACTTTAGTACTTGCAATTTGCAAGAGGTAGTCCTTGAACCAGAATGGGAAATCACATTTGTGAAAGCAGATTCTTGTTCATATGATGCAACATACATTTGTGAACAGCTCCGCTGGTATGATTTGTAGTCCAAAAATAAAACTGATATAAAAACTGATAGGAACCACTGTGAAGACATATGCATAAGCACTATAGCGCTACGTCAGCTGCTTTATATGCCAACAGAATACACAGTATTCAGCTAAGACATTACTAACAATCAGCATAATGAAAGCTTACTGGAACAACGATTAAATACAAGAACTACTGTACAGACTCAAAAGGGAGTGGACAGAAATCTCTAGACTAGACTACATCAAAATCAAACATTGATAATATTGCACCTTATAATACTATTGAACCATGTAGCAACTACATTTAATGTAATGACAGATTGTTACTGACCTGTGTTGATGTGTTTAGGTAGAAAAAAGTTGTTATTTCTAACAAGACTGTCAGATTTTTTGTCATTTACATTTTCTCTGACTAGCTGCAGGACATTAAGAGAAAACCTGCCACTGTGTGGGTGTATAAACATTTCATTTAGATGCATTTTATGTTGTGGAAATATTATTTTTAAGATTCTTTTATGTATAAGATACTTTCATTGAAGGGCTGCATTGAATGAGAAGCCTAATAACATGAAAATAAGCCTTATTTGAGGAGCAGTTTTATTTTTCCTCTTATATTTAGACTTGTATTTAAACTGGAGGGTGACACATTTAGTTTTTAGTGAGACAGTTTATGTTAATTTTTACTTTACTCACTGATTATTTTTACTTGCACAGCACTGTAATTAGGGCAGTTTATATACATGATAAAGCTGGACAGCTTCTGTTTTGAAACTGTGTGTAGTAACTGCACAGCTGCTATAGAAAATAAATATGCAGATGTTGATTCCTGCACTGTTCTTCAGCCTATAGAAACCATGACACAGCTGACTGGAACAAACTGGTTGGTTTAGTCAAGCTGTTTGTCATGCATATTTTACTTCAGATACAAGCATCTGAAGAGGGACCAGCAACTTGCAGGTTACTAGTCAGCTGCTCTAACCTCTGATCAATGCTTGAAAAAACAGCTAGCTTATTCATGGTGTCACCTACAGACTTACCTGTTTGAATGATGGGTTGGAAAGGGTGAAGGAATCAAAGTCATTCTCCTTTCTCTGAAGTAACATCCTTTATCTGACTCTGCGGGAGTCAGAAAAAGGATGGCAAGAAAGATAAGAGAGGGAGCTGCTATTAGTGCTGTCGTTCATAGTGGTCACTACAGTGCACACTATACAAAAGCCATTTTCATTGTAGATGTAGTGTGGCTACATATCAGCCACTTCAATAGACAGCACTTCAAAACACCATAGGCAGTCACCTAGTTACAAGCAAGTGTAAGTCTAAGACAAGATGACAACATCCAGGATGGCTGATGTAATATCAGCTATGTTGAGCACCTCAGGAAGGTCTTTTGCTGAAAAAGAGACTTTAAAGATTGAGAAACATTTAAGGAAGAACCAATAATTGTTAATTATTGGTTTTATACAAGTATAGAATTGCAATGTGTGCATTACAATACTAAGAACTTTGATGTGGTATTACTTTGTTCATGGAAAGGAAATCACTTATTCTTCTTCTTCTGTTATTGTAGTACACATTACAAAAGAGTGTCCTCACACAGCAAGTAGTTTGGGCTGTTTTCCATGATTAAGAGCCATACATATTATCTATCCATCCATTTTCTTCCACTTATCCAGGTCTAGGTTGCAGCAGCTGTCTAAGCAGAGGAGCCCAAACCTCATTCCCCCTCTTGAGGCTCCAGCTCCAGCTCCAGCTGAGAGATCTAATCACCAGGATCTCCTGGTTCTGGGTCTCCAGAACAAATAAAAATTAGTTAGAACTGGATCAGTCCCCTAATTTATACAGCTATAGGCTCAGGCTGCTGGGGGACATCCTGTGAAGGACTGAGCACTTCTTCCTTCACTCACTTCTTTTCACTCCCCATGCATTTAAATACCATTATTGAATTTCATTAACTTTTTTCTACTCTCTCTATGTTCCTTATTTGCTTGACCCTGAAAAGGTAGATAGCTGCCCATCCTTGAGCCCAGTTCTGCTCAATGTTTGCTCATGGGGGATCATGAGATTGTTGGGATTCTCTCTAATATTGTAGGCTCTGTAGTTTACAATATAAAGCACCTTAAGATGACTATTCTTGTCAACTGGCGGTATAGAAACTAATTTTTATTGAATTCACATGCCCGAAAACCTCACCTATGAAGGCATCCTAATCAAATGCCAGAACCACATCAGTAGCTTCTTTCAATATGGTAGAGCAGCAGCTCTACTCTGAGCCCCTTTGGATTACTGAGCACCTCACCCTATCTCTAAGGGTGAGCTCAGACATCTTTCAGAGGAAGCTTGTATCTGGAGTCCTATTTTTTCAGTCACTACCCACAGTTTTTGGTTGTACATAGTGCTATATTTTAAAATTAATTTGAGGTATAACAATAAAAGTACATTTTCACAGTGTAAAATACACTGTTCGACAGACAGACAGACAGACAGATAGATAGATAGATAGATAGATAGACAGATAGACAGATAGATAGATAGACAGATAGATAGATAGTGTATGAAAATGGTTAGTGAGTGCTAAGGACTTATAAAATGAACTATGTGTGAAAATACTCAAAGGTTGTCTAAAGAAAAGAAGTTTTCTTTGGTTTATGAAGACATCTCTAAGAATGATACAATACTGAGAATACAATAATTTCACACTTTTTTCACATTTCGACATGCTCTCATCTCAGCAGCTTTTTTTCTAAGCTTTGGAGGATTCTGGTGCCTGATGATGCAAGTCCTGGCAGACAGGAATGGCAGCTGTGAGAATCCCCACTGGGAGATTCGTGCATGTGTGTGTGTGTGTGTGTGTGTGTATGTGTGTGTTCTTTTTCTTATATTGTGGGTATTGTGTATTACATGCCATGGTCCCCATAAAATTGTGCTCAGTCTTGGCATGATTCATGGCATCATTTCTGCAGTTTCATTTTCTCTATCACTCTCATTCTGATTCAAGTGGCTTCATAGTGTACTGGTTATATACTGGTGAACACAATTGCCTAACATGTAAAAGATCCACTGTTTGAAGGTGGTGAGGAAGGGCATCTAGTGTAGAAATCTGTGGTAAATCAAATATCTGGATCCATCTGCTGTGGTGACAAAATTAATAATGTTGAAACTAGACAATGAGTCTGTCTGCTACTGTTAGCTAGTATCATCCTTGTGTCTAGTGTGCCACAAAATTTGAAAAGAAGGAAATTATTTGGTGGCCGTCCACATTCTGCTATGTAGCCAGGACCACAACTCCTGTGTGTGCAGTGTGCCACACTCATCTTTTTTTCACTGCTATGAGTACACTGTGTGGGTACTGTGTAATGCACTTCATGGTGTCAGTGTGGATTAAGCATTAAAAATAGCTAATTTAAGCACAGAAGTATGCAAGTTAAAGCACAGCTAATCTCGCTAACACCAAGTCTCTCCTTTTGTGGTGTTTGATTTAGAACTGCAGGTCTTGACCTGTGCAGAAGTTTATGCCTTTCACTGCTGCCACATGATTGGCTGATCAGATAATTGCATTAGCAAAGGTTACAGGTGTTACTAATTAAGTAAATCAATTCAATTCAATTCAATTTAATTCAATTTTATTTATGTAGCGCCAAATCACAACAACAGTCGCCTCAAGGTGACTCGAACTGAAGTGGGGTCTCACCTCTGTTTCGAAGACAAAAAAGCCCAGAAATTGTAAATGATTACATATTATTAAATATTAAACTATTACTATTATTATGTTAATGAGAAAATTTCAGGGTTAGATTTAGGTTGAGGTTTAGGGCCCGGCTTTGGTAACCATGGACCATAAGCTATTTTAATTTCTTGTGAAGTGATGAAAAGATGATTACGTTTAGGAAACTGTGTGTGAAAGAACTGGCTCTTGCCTCCTGTCATTCTCTCTGTCAGTCCATTGCTGATTTTCCTTTCCAGCAGGATGCATATCATCCAATTTGTCATCCAAAAATGTTCTTGGACACAGCAACCCCCACATCTACACACACTCAGTCTTACTCACAGCATCAGTATTTCCAAGCTGGTTGTTTAAAATTCCTCAGCCAAATGATCTCCTCCAGTCTTACCGCATCATGTTGTCAATGAGGTAAACATCAGTAGACTAGGTACACAGTGTGTCCCCCTTTTTGGATACTTAGTACACTGTTGCCTCAAATTAAACATGGTGACTAGCGCACTTACCTGGAAATACCACTTGCGAGGTTTAACTGTGATTGTCATGTTAGACATTGCATTTTGTAAACACATGTAACATCTTGAGCCTTTATATATAACTCAGTTCTTCTACAGTTAAGACAATTTAGTCCACATCAACATCAAACAACACCACAACACATGTAACCTCTGTGCCTGAAAAAGCTTTGCCACGGTTACCTAGCTAACATCCACAGTCATGGACACATTCTTCTGTTGCTGTCTGAAAAAATATGTGTCATCCCTTCCTTTCTGTTACAGGCCCAAGATAGCAACCACTGAGCGTGACAGGTGTAAAGTGTCCCACACTTAACTTTCTGAGCTTTGTGAATATACCATCCAGATGACCAAAGTACCCTTCCTGTAGCCATACTTGCTATTTTGAATGCACTTGTGCATTCAAAATAGCAAGCAGCAGTTTAGGTTCTTGGTGCTGTCATGTCACGCCTTGCTCCTCAGTCAAATCAGCAAACTCAAAAAGACAAAACAGACAAAATTCCCATTTGACTCAGCCAGGAATGATTTTGTTTGAAATTTGAGGCGTTTTTAAACTTTAGCATCACATTTCTTGTTTTCATCTTTCCTCATAACACTGTTTTTTTTTTTTTCTTTGATACACATGATTCACTCAGTTATAAACAATTTACAATTGTTTCTATAAAACAAGAGCAATGGCAATATGCACTAAGATATTGTACGTTAAAGCAGCCATAGCAACAAGAGTCCAGAACATTCTACATAATAGAAAAACTGCAAAAAGAGAGATGTGGTTTATTACGATATTATCACAGTTCAAAAAGATGCAGAAGCTTTGATTATGTAGCTATTTCACTCAAATAAGAAGAATATGGATGACTCCACACAATTAAAGGCACATACAGAGGAAAAAAAAAAGCAGGGTGTGAGTTCACATACTCCCTTGTCGGTTGTATATTACAGTGTTTACTTTTCTTACTTTTTTTTAATCTCCATGTTCAGGTTATTAAACTTAGTCGAGAAGTGGAGCATGAGCAAAACAAAGAATGGTTACATTTTGATCTGGATTTGGATCAGTTTCTTTAAAATTGCAAGATAGGCTAGAGTGCACATTTTCAATGGCTGTGCAGTTTAATAACAGAATGAGTTTTAGCAACAAGAGCTATAAATAAAGTTCATTTTTGTGGAACTGGACTGTATTATACAGCACTTTTCTATTCTTGCTGACCACTTAAAGCCCTTTAAAGCTGGACAGGCTCTTTGAGATGTTTTCAGGCAAAGTCTAATTTGGCCTTTGTATTCTTGAGTGTACAGTTGTGCTCATAAGTTTACATACCCTGGCAGAATTTGTGATTTTTTTGGCCATTTTTCAGAGAATATGAATGATAATACAAAAACTTTTCTTTCACTCAAGGTTAATTCAATTCAATTTCAATTCAATTTTATTTATATAGCGCCTCAAGGCGCTTTATAATGTAAGGTAAAGACTCTACAATAATACAGAAAACTCCAACAATCAGATAATCCCCTATGAGCAAGCACTTGGCGACAGTGGGAAAGAAAAACTCCCTTTTAACAGGAAGAAACTTCCAGCAGAACCAGGCTCAGGGAGGAGCAGTCATCTGCCGTGACCGGTTGGGGGTGAGGGGAGGGAGACAGGGCAAAAGACACCCTGTGGAAGAGAGCCAGAGATTAATAATAACTCATGATTAAATACAGAGTGGTCTAAAAACACATGGTGAGTGAAAAGAGGTGAGAGAAGGAGAAACGCTCAATGCATCATGGGAAACCCCCAGCAGCCTAGGTCTATTGCAGCGTAACTAAGGGAGGATTCAGGGTCACCTGATCCAGCCCTAACTATAAGCTTTATCAAAAGGGAAGGTTTTAAGCCTAATCTTAAAAGTAGAGAGGGAGTCTGTCTCCCGAATCTAAACTGGGAGCT
>VUQS01049892.1:2221-13231 GCA_015108495.1 Heterochromis multidens | reverse complement strand
GATAGCTGTGGCCTCTTTCAGCAGGATAATGCTTCCTGCCACAAAGCAAAGATGGTTCAGGAATGGTTTGAGGAGCACAACAATGAGTTTGAGGAGTTGACTTGGCCTCCAAATTCCTCAGATTTCAATCCAGTCGAGCATCTGTGGGATGTGCTGGACAAACAACTCTGATCCATGAAGGCCCCACCTCCTAAAGGATCTGTTGCTAACATCTTGGTGCAGATACCACAGCACACCTTCAGGGGTCTAATGTTCATGTCTCGATGGGTCAGGACTGCTTTGGCAGCAAAAGGGGGACCAACACAATATTAGGCAGGTGGTCATAATGTTACGCCTGATCGGTGTAAATTATAACCTTATTTCAATATAATTTGTTTATCAGCAGTAGAACTAGTGTGTGATGACACAGCTGAGGTTGAAGCTCTGGTTTTGTGTCTAATTATCATAGAACTGCGATTACACACTGTCTTTCTAGCTAGCTGCTGCCTGCTACCTATGCTAACATGTTTCTAAGACCCTCCTGCATGTGTGATGAATGCTTTGTGCGCCTGACTGTTGAATTTATGTGCAAAACATTTCATTGGGCAAGTGGGCATTGAATAGCTGCACCTGCAAAATGATATTGTTCATGGTTACGTTTTGTCTCACATGATACAGTTCAGTTCCTGCAAATGATTCCACCGTGCTGCTGATTGAGTTTTAACATTATCTGACTCCTAAAACTACAACACATCACACTGACACACACATCACACTTCTTTGTCTCTGTCACATCTGGATTACAGCGACAGATGTTAGGTCTGAGTTTTTTTATCCAGCCTCATGTCACCTTCACACACAGACACAAACTGAATCAATATGAAAATAATTCGACTGTAATTTTTACTTTTTTTTTAATCAAGCGAAATATCGTTTGGTTTCTAACAGTTAAATCTGACCTGCAGAGACAAACACGAAGAGGCCGACAAACAGCAAAGTCCAGCAGAGCGACGCAGTTCCAGCAGACATTTCTCTCTATGCAACACTTTTTGAACGTCTGAGTCTGTTGGTATTTTCAGTGAATAACAGAACCTGACTTTAAAATCTGATTACATGAGATTAAATATAAGGTTTATATTTCCAAAAAGTCACCGAGTGCAAGATCCAACTTCCGTCGCATTAGAGTGACGTTTAGTATGTCATGGTGGGACAATCATAAAAAAGTGTGTCGTAACAAAAGGGGTAAAATAAAAAATAAATATCAGTGTTTAACATTCAGATCTACTTTATAGGACAGATTCTGTTCTTGAATGATCTCCACAGAACAACACAAACATAATCTATCTCATCCATCAATCGTCAAGTATGTACTAAAGACCACTGACTGAATGATTTATTTCAAACATATAAATTAAAATAAAGAACAAAAGTGCTAAATAGATGTATATGTAAATGTAAATAGATAAACAGAAAAAAGGACGCTGGATTGCCACCAACAACACTGCCACTCTTCAAAATGATTTCACTGTGTATTGTACTACAGAGGAGGCAGCATTTAGCTGTAATTGGACTAATTCTTATATAGTGCTTTTCTACTGAGCACTCAAAGCACTTTATACAACATGCCTCATTCACCCATTCACACAAGCACTAAGTGCTTTCTGTCTAACATTCACACTCTGATGAACCCCTTGAGGTTCAGTGTCTTGCCCAAGGATATTTAGCATGCAGAGTGGAGCAGCCAGGGATCAAACCATCAACCTTCCAATCAGTAGATGACCTGCTCTACCCCCTGAGCCACAGCCACCCCACAGCAGTACACTACACAGCTGTAGGGATGAATGGTAAAAGTTTACCACCTGAGCTGCTGGAATATGAGTTTAAAATGTTCAAAACATTTGGAAAGAAGTGCTGATGTACTGCTCTGCTCTCTCTCTCTCTCTCCCTGAAAAGTCTTTGCTGCTGGGTATCTATGTATTTTTTGTATACTGATGTTTCTCCTGTTGCATCATCGCTAACTGTAAACAGATGTGCTGAGACATCTGGAGTTTTTATCATCATCAAACCACAAGTTCAGACTTGTGAGTCTCTCTTTGTGTTCTGTGTTTGCCACATGCAATGGTCTAAAAATAAGATGAGCTGAATCTAATGTTAACACATTTATCATGAACTATGTGATTAACATTAATAATCTCTTACTCACTGAAGAATCTGAACAATGTAAACCGGAAGGTTTCAGATCACTTACTGTCATCAAGAATTCAGGAGAATCCTCAGACTAAAATAAATAAAATAAAAATCTTCTTTTGTCTTGAATTAGTCCAAAAGCAGGCGTGAGTAAAACAGAAAGCAGCCAGGACAGGACCAGACTCATCCAACTGTGACTGTGTTACTGAGAAGAGAAAAATCTGCCTGGAACTTTTGCTAAAACCAGAGATGATGAAAGACGGAAAGAGCTCTGTAATTTCACTCAGATTTCAGAACAAGTTAAGAGAGGAGGAGGAGCGTTTGGTTTGTGGGGATGTGGTTTGAGTTTATAATACCAGGTTTCAGCTGTGGCCTAAATACCAAAGTACAAACTCACAGACTTTAAGGAGCTTTTGTTGGGCGGTTTCAAATTATGAAGTCGTGTGTATGAGCTCTCTGGGACACATTTTGAGACATTTTTTATAAATCTGCATTTCTGCAGACTTTCAGCAGACACTTTCTGCACTGTGATATTCAACTTGATGCAGGTGATGATTCTGAAATAAAAGCTTTGGAAAAAGCAGTAAACAACCAAACATGAGAGGAGCATTAAAACTTAGAGGTCAGAGGAATGCAGAATATGGTTTAACACACACAAAGAATCATTATTAAAACTGTTGCTGAATGAACTTTAAACAACGGTGATTAAACTGATCAGTTCAGTGCTGCTGAGGATGTGTTGAAGTCATCTGTGACCATGAACGAGCACAAGAGGAGCCTCAGAAAGCAGAACACCTGAATACAGGAAGAGTGGACTGGACCATCATGGGTTCATAAATATTTATTTCAAATATGTTGATTGTTTCCTTTGACATTTGACTTGACTTAGACATTTTGTTATTTTGGATTTGATCAATGTTAGCTTTTTAAAATCCACCAGGTCACCACCAAACCAGTTAGTGCATGTGGTCTTCTGTAAGATGCTGTACGAGCGAAGATTCTCCATAAAGGGGCAGATGTGGACCTAACCCTAAAAAGATGTTAATACTAGGGGTGGGAATTTAACGCGTTAACTGCGATTAATTCATTTGAAAAAAAAAAAAAATAACGCATTTAGTCACACTTTGCATTCCAAGCAAAGGGGAACTTTTGTCAATGCACGATTTCCTGGTACACCGATTACACTGCTGCACACATCAGAGCTACAAAAATGGAAGAATCGGAAGAAAGCGCATTGCTAGGACTGATTGGAGGCAAATTTCATTTCGAAAGACTCCCCGACGGAAGCCTTGATAAAAGCGTGGTTTTGTGCAAACTGTGCAAAAAGGAGTTTGCACACCACCGAAGCACTTCAACCTTACGGAACCATCTAAATGCAAAACATGTTGCAGCGAGCACAGAAACTGGGGGAGCTGTTAGTGCCAGCAGTCCCAGTTCGAGTACCAACAAAAGGTGTCGGCAGCCCAAACTTGGTGAAATGACTGGCTTCAGGACCAAAATTAGTAAGTCAACATCGGACAAACTTACAAATTCTCTCACAAAAAGGACTGTAGACTATCAGGGGTTAGAAGATGTGCTGCAGTTAGGGTCAGGTCATCCAACTGTCCAAAGACTATTTCAAGTAAAATTCAACAGCTTTATGACTCTGAAAAGCGAGCAAAATTAGATGCATTACAGAAAGCGGACTTTGTGGCTCTTACTGGGGATCATTGGACTTCCGTTAGTAAGTCTAATTACATCGGAGTCACTGCACATATAGTTGACGTCACAGACGGGACATGGAGTCTACAGTCTTTTGTCCTGACTGGCAGGGGGACGGGGAATTCAACCAAAGGCCACCACAGCCATGGTGTCTGCAGCGAGACGCCTCCCATTCCATCCTGCAAAGAACCATCACTGTTAGCCTTGCTGATACGGAGGAACTACACCAGGAGCAAACAGAAAGAGCCACTCACACAGGATGTTTCCACACGCTGGAGATGGTTTCTCGTCTACTAAAGAATCAAGAGGTTGTTTTTGCAGCTTTAGACAAACAAAAGCACAAGTTAGTCATTTTAACTCGATCAGAGCTGGTGAAACTCGATCAGAGCTGGTGAAACTTGATCAGAGCTGGTGAAACGCCATCAGAGCTGGTGAAACTCGATCAGAGCTGGTGAAACTCGATCAGAGCTGGTAAAACTCGATCAGAGCTGGTGAAACTCCATCAGAGCTGGTAAAACTCGATCAGAGCTGGTGAAACTCCATCAGAGCTGGTGAAACTCGATCAGAGCTGGTAAAACTCGATCAGAGCTGGTAAAACTCGATCAGAGTCAGAATCCCAAATATAAAAACTCCACTTTTCTTAAATGTGAGTTTGAGTTCTTCAGTGTTGATTTTTTTTTTCTCCACTGAGGCAGCAGGTGGAGAAGGAAAAACAGAAATATATCAACAAGATTTAGATAACAGGACAAACATCAAGAAACCAAACGGAGAAGAGAGGAGGAGCAAAGTGTAGCCAAGACGAACCATTAAACCTTTGTTTCTCTGTGCTGGTACTGAGTGAAAACAGGAAGAGAAACTTTGTGGTCATCAGAAATCATTCTGGAAATATTCACTGAAAACTAAACACAGCAAAGTAGGAAGAGTGCTGCATTCAGGGGAACTTTTTATTGCTCAAACTGATGTTGTTTCTACAATATTATAGTCCTCTGTAGTGTAGGAATTATACTAGTGAAACAACAGCACCACCATGAGGTCAAACTAGAACATTGCTCTTCCTACCTCTAAAGACTTTTAACATAAGTTTTAGAAAATAAAGCTTTAACTCATTTGTGACTTTTTCAAACCAGAAAATCTGTTAAAGAAAAAAAGTTTAAGGAACACCAGAAAGCTGAGAAAAAGTCTGGATGAATTTCACAGCATACTATAACACCACCTGAAGTGTGTAAAAGCAGGAAGTGTTGTTTTAGAGCCAATGAGAGACAGAGATCATCAAACCACACAGAGACTCATTATTTTACCATATCTGACTTTCCATCCATCCATCCATCCATCTGCCTCACCAGCCACCTCCTCCAGCTCTTCTGGGAGGAGACTGAGTTGTTTTTAAGTCAGCAGAGAGACAAAATCTCTCCAGCGTGTCCTGGGTCAGCCCTGGTGCCTCCACCCAGTGCCTTAAATACCTGACCTAGGAGCAGTGTTGGGTGTAACGCGTTATAAAGTAACGTGTTACTGTAATTACATTAAATTCTGTAATGTAATGTAATGTAATTAGGGTAACACGTTACCCTAATTACATTACATTCAGTAATTGCTAAATGTACTTTTCATATAGGAAGTGGCATGCACTGTGCTGCGCTGACCACTAGTTGGAGTGAATGGCCCAAAATTTGTGTTGCACTGGCTGCTGCACATCATCTTTTTGTGCCTGCTCTATGTGTACTAGATGTGCCGGCTCCCTGTCATTTCAAAATGTATCTCTCACTGTTCACTGTTTAAACAAACCTGGCATGCCCAATTCAGTGGAATTATGCTTCCACAACACTGCTTTCCTCCTGAGGTCCCTATATGTACGTAAACCTGTGTCATAAAGTTCCATCAACTTGGATATGAACAGAATCAAATGTTTTTGTTCATTGTGTGTTTGAACTTAGTGTGGCTGTAGGCTTCATTTCTATTGGTCATGCGAATGTACGTCACACCGCGCAGGGCCAAAGTTCAACTGGCTTGAACTTTGACCGTGGCATGCATGAGTACTCCTCACCGGCACGCTTGCGCTGTGCTTTGCTCGGTGCAGTGGGAAACTGTTATTGTGCGGCGCAAGCAATAGAAAAGAATTGGTTTCAGAGCGCAGCGCGTGCGGCTTCCTATATGAAAAAGTCTTAAGAAAAGTAACGAGTAATGTGTAATACATTACTTTTTTTGAGTAACGACCCCAACACTGCCTATAAGGCACCCAGGTCAGATGCCTGAACAATGGTTGTGGAGGTGTAGTGGGTCTACTTTGAGCCCTTCCTGAATGCTACTCACTCATATCTGACCTCAAATTACAAAGTATTTGTAATCCCACATTTATTCAACTGTATTATGTATGTTACCACACTGATCCTGTATTACAGTATTTTACTGTATAAACTGATTACACAAATTTATAGTAACTGATGACATTTGTGAAACTTTGTTCAATATCAGCAGCTAATTAAATTCCGTAATTTAAGTTGGGCAATAAAAACCACACCTCATCTCCTGATGCATTTACCTGTCCAAGCATCCAGTGTTTCAAGCCTCTTATTTATAATAAAGCAAATCTTACACTTACACTTACACTCGTCTTTCTTTATTAAAAAAAAGGTTAAAATGTGGAGCTTAAATATGATTTGTTTATGTATTTGTTGTTGTTTTAATTAATATAGTAAGATTGTTCTTTTAAATTAAGCCAACTGTTTTTCTCCTCTCGCTGTCAGTGTGATAACTGTACATGTAAACTCTGATCTCTGATCTCTGAGTGCAGCGTCCCCATGCAGCACAGCACACAGCAGCACAGACTGTATGCAAGGATAACAGTGGGGAAAAGACACAGACAAACTGACATGATATTCATTTTTCCTAGTTTATTAGAGATTTTCATAGTGAATTTATTGTGTTAACTAGATGCATGTTAAAAGACAAAACATCCATAAATCAAATGTGTTTGTAAAAAAAAAACTGAATATAAATGCATTAAAATCACTAAAATGTCTTATAATAACAAACATACCTGGTGACACATGATACACAGTAATATGTGTTTTAACCTGAAACCTGTTAATGCTCTAATTTAACAGCAGATTTCTCCACATGCAGGACAGAGAAATTCCTGCCTCTGTCACACAAACAGTGGACAATATATTTGTTTGGAATTTGAAAATTTCATGTTTAACTATTAAGGAACCAGTGTATTTCCTAATAAACACACTTCTCCTCAGGCTGGTGCGCTGAAACGTTCTGCTGTTAGCTGACATCACTGATAGTCACCTCTGTCAGTCGCCTCTGAAAGTCTTAAAATTAATTTGTCATACTGTGGTAATACAAGCTTAAATATGCTAAGAAGGCAGCTAAGGCTGCTGTTAAGTACAATATTCAAAGATCAGTGTTATTTAAAAAAAGATTTAACTGCATACACTAAACTGTGGTATAAAAACTATTGTAGATTAATAACTGTATCGACTATTAATTACCAAAAAACTGACCTCTGTCTTCCTATATTCACATATTCCAATTGCCCACTAAGCACTTCTGGGAACTGTCTGAAGTCTACATAAACCACATGACGACCCCCTGCTGACACGACTCTTCATTCAGTGGCTCTGTATATACCTTAGAGGGTCACCTAGGTAACCAGGAATGTCCACTGGCAACCAACTGTCAAAGTGATGCATGAACCACTTTATACGTGACTGTAATTTTAGTGCTACAGCTGATCTTTATACGGGGATCAGTGTACAAGAATAAATTTAATCTTACAAACAAACACACTTATTGATTCTAGTGCTGTTACACTCAGTTCATGGATATTGAGGGTAAACAATGTATGCAGCACAAAACCACATCAATGATATCACTCCACTCACCATCCAATTCCTGGGTTATTGTAAGGTGTGAACCAACAGAAATAAAGTTCTGAGTTTTCTTGTTACTGGTTGGCTGTATTGCACAAACTAATGAGACTTAAAAGTGCAGTCAGTAATTTTTTGATCGCATTTTACGTTTGTGGCAAGAGACCAGCCACATGCATAGTACGCCGAAGGTGGAGGAGAAGAGAAGTTGTAGGCAATCGTGTGCCGTGGAGTGACATTTAAATTTGTGCCTGCATCTTAAGACTCAAGATATGAAGGATCATACCTAAGTTTTATCATTGGAGGAGGGCTCCCTTTCACCAAAGAAATGAAAATGCGAAGGAAAGAGACAATGCCCCCGGCATCTTAATAAAATGTCATCCTCTTCCTCCTCACCTCAACCCAGATCTCCCGAACTGAAGTCAGGGCTCCAACACACGGATATGTGCATAAATATGCTTATTTATTCCTGATATTGTCACAGTTACTAATTTTTAGCTGATTAGACATGTGACCCTCCCATCTCCGGACAGCTGACAAGAGCCGGCTAAACAACAACAGCTGTTTATAAGCTAACATTATGCCAGTTAATGTTAGGCTCCAGTGTCAAAAACTCACACTTTCCCTCTGATAAACAGTTTGATTATATTCTCACATCGTATGAGAGTTCATTCACTAAGCTAACAATGTTCTATCCTTCAAAGAAAGTTTCACTAACAGCAGCTAACAGAGGCTAACAGCGTCAAAAACAGCAGCGCTTACTGACAGAAAAAAGTTCAGCACATCCTCAACAACTCGCCTCAGTGTCACTGTCATCAGACAGAAGTGAGCTTCTCTGACTCATTGACCGGTATCAGACTCCTTTCACAAAGTTTTACAGCGTCTTCTACAGTAAATAAAAGTGGATGCTTCTCACCCGGCATTGACAGCTGAGGTAAACAGTGAACTGACAGCCTTCCACAGATGGGGAATAACTCAGAGGCAGATCTGGATCCGGTCCAGACAGTAGTAGAAACACGCCAGCCAGCCAAAGCTGTTATGGGGTATAGTCTAAATGTAATGTTTTTGTGCACTTGAATTGGGAGGAGTAAGAAAAGAGAACTCAGTTTACCACAATCTGCAATCTACTGACATCTAGCGGTGAACAATTTTACACACTGTAACTTTAAAATCCATAGGGAAGTTGAGGAAGCTGACAAACAGCCACATCCAGGAGAAATGAATCGGGTTTCACTAAAATCTAAAGAATTCTGTAGGAGGGGCAAAGATCCTTGTGAAAATGGAAAAGTGCCCGTAAAACAACAAATGTCACCTTGACCTTGAGCACAGTTTGGGTGCAGACCCACAAGGTGATCACTGTGTGCAAGTTTGACTAAAATTTGACCAGTACTCTACGAGGAGCAATTATTCTGGTGAATAATGGACGAGGGATCGAAGGACTGTGGACGCCTCACCTCAGCCAGATGAGCTACAAATTAAGGGAAAACTAAAATTACACATCAGATTTTGATGAACTGAAATATTCAAGTTGAAAATCTTGACCGACATACATGGTGTAATTTGCTGACAGCAAAATGATGCACCATTGGTCAATTGTAGACAAAATCATCAACACTTTGAGGGCTGGATTCAAAAGCGCAGCAAACATCAAAGATAAAGTTTTTCAAGGGTTCCTGTATTTTTTTTTCCAGCAGCAATAAATAAGGGTTGAGTTGTGTTTGCTGACATCAGTGGAAGAGTTCATGTTTTTTGGGTTTTCTTTTTTATTTGTGTTTTTTAATAGGAAAAGTTCACTGAGAATCTGAATGTTTTGTGTTGAACACCATTGAAGCTAACCCTAACTGCTAACTTTTCTAAAGTATGAACTCCTGGACGTTCCACATAACTAGAAGGCAGAAAAGTGAAGACTATTTTTAAAGAATAAACTCTTCCACTGAGATGAGCAGCTAAGCTGGCAGCAAAAACAAATGCAGTCATTCAAAGTACACATGGGAACGCCTCGATGTTTCTGGATAAACTGAAGAAGGGGGTGGGGAAGGAGAGGTCTGGGCTTCCCGGCTTAGGCTGCTGTCCCCGCGACCCGACTTCAGATAAGCGGAAGAAAATGGCTGGATGATTTATTGTTTTATTTTAGATTTTAACTTTTATTGAAGTGATTGTCATGAATTTTCGAACAGCGTGCATATTCATAATGCACGGCACAATGCGTGATACTTTTCAGTCACAATTTATTAGTTTTGTCGGATATTAGTTTGTCACATTTTAAAAATACGTGAACATCTTTTGTAGTAACATATTTTCATATTATATTTAACATCTGTTTATTTTCAGTGTTTTTCTTCTTTGTTGTCTGTTTGGAGTATAACATGCAATGTTCATAAACACGATAAACACGAGGTTCATAAACACGAGGTGCTGCACAGTTAAGCAGCATTTAAAGTTTCATTCGTTATTGAAGAATGTGATTAATGGTTTCAGATGCCTTTGTCTAGAGAGTTTTTGGCATTGTTCGTTAAACGGTTCTCAAATGTAACTTAATATCTGAGTGTTTTTTAGTTTCAGACTAGTCTGTTAGTATAATTTTTATTTCCTGGTTTAGTCTGCTAAGAAATTAGTCGCCAGGAACATCCCTAATAAATACACAGTTCTTTATGCCTGCTTTCTGTCCTCAGGTCATCTCTGTTTCCACATGATTTGTAAAAAGTGACAAACAGTGACAAACACTGAGAACTCTGAACAGTAGCAGGTGACTCAAAGCTATAAAAAGCTCTGTGACATTTCAACCTCCTGCCGTTCAGCCTGGTTTGTTTACTGATTGTGTTGTTGTTTAAGTTTTCTGTAGATCAAAAAAACAACAACAGCAGCAGCAAAAAGGAGCACAGCAGAAACTGACAGACCAACTATCAGTCCAACAGATCCATCCTCCTCTTCATCCTCTGTGGTTCCTCCTGGTGGACCTGCAGGTGAGAAACAGGTGTGAGGTGTCAGCTGTCAGGTAGGTGATGAGTGAAGAACAGAACAGAATCCATTTCCTCTTCAAACTGCTGTCAGACATTATCTACTGCACTCTGATCACATCACTCAGACCAGCTGCTTTCTACAAAGTCTCATCAACAACATCTTTAGAAACAAACATCAACAACCAGGAAGCAGCTTCACCTCTGATCACAGACACACTGAACTCTACTGACTCACCTGGAGGATCAACTCTCAGGTGGATGATGCTGATGAGCTCCCATGAAAGTGTTTCTTCCATGAAGACACGACATTT
>VUQS01049872.1:0-34031 GCA_015108495.1 Heterochromis multidens | reverse complement strand
ACAAAATAAAAACAAAAAAAAAAAAAAAAAAACAACCCCCCCCCCCCCCCCCCCACAGGAATACAGTGGAAGGCCAGATATGAACGCAGCTTACATTTTTGGATCTGTGCGAAGCTGGCAGTGTGAAATTTGTCTCAAAACCCCACTTGGGCATGTGACATGATCTGTGCGTATCAGGTGATTCGTACGCACGCATTTAAGGTTTTGTATTGCCTCTTTTCCACTAGTACCTACTCGGAACGACTCGACTCAGTTTCGGTGGTTTTCTATTACAATTTAGTACCACATCAGCGTGTCTGGGGTCATTATAGCAATGCGTCCCGAAACTCGCGTGACTTCATTTATATGCGACACAAACACACAACAATGGAGGACATTGAGGCGATGGTATACCTGTGGCTCAGTCGATGGCTTTTTGTCAGACTCAGTGTAAAAGAAGAGAGCCAGAGAAGGCTGCGGGCAGTGAGATGAAACACGGGGTTGTTTGTGTGTAGCCATTTCGCTCGTTGCCAGGTTTCAAAAATGGCGGGTTTGAATTGTGAAGGAGTTGCTATAATGACTCATCCAGTGACGTCCCTCCCTGGCCAATCAGTGACATGCAGTCCGTTGACGTCACATTTTGGGATTGCCTCGAATCGCTTTGAACCCCAGCCAAGCAGGTACTAAAAAAGTACCTGGTACCAGATACTACCACCTAATGGAAAACCCCTCAAACCGTGCCAAGCTGAGTAGGTACTAGTGGAAAAGAGGCATAAGTGAGCGAAAGGGATGTTACATGTATTTTTAGACATTTGTATGCACAGGAAGCTTTTTGAAAGCAAAAATGATCAAATTTGTGAAGCTGAACTTAAAAAAATTGTGCATAAATGATCACTATTTATTCAGGTTTGCATGTACACATTTGTAAAATAGTTTTTGTATTTGTGTGTGGACTGGAGCACGCATTTGTGAGTCCTCAAAAGTTACACACAAATCACTGTACACATTTGTAAATCTTACTTTACGCTTGTGGATCATATCGTACACATTTGTAAGACTTTTGAGACATATTTCTCTCCATACAGGAACTGCCTGCAAACTCTCGCCATATGAGGCTGGGCATTGTCGTGCACCAGGAGGAACCCAGGACCCACTGCACCAGTGTAGGGTCTGACAGTGGGTCCAAGGATTTCATCCCGATATCTAATGGTAGTCAGGGTGCCGTTGCCTAACCTGTAGAGGTCTGTGCTTAAGAACTTTCTACAGCCCTGTCCAGCTCTGCTAGAGTAACTGCCTGTCTCCTGGAATCTCCTCCATGCTCTTGAGACTGTGCTGGGAGACACAGCAAAGCTTCTGGCAATGGCACGTATTGATGTGCCATCTTGGAGGATGGCACATGCTAATCTGATTAACACCAAAGCAGCTGAAACTGATTAACAACCCCCTCTGCTACTTAACTGACCAGATCAATATCCCAGAAGTTTAACTGACTTGATGCTGTACTCTGATTGAAAAGTGTTCCTTTAACTTTGAGCTGTATATATTAAAATTTTATATATATGTCATATATCTTTTTATAAAGTTGAAACCACTAGTTTGCAGAACAAGAATGCCCAGTTAAGGGAAGCATCCTGGTCTTGCTTAAAATTTGAAAAGGTCTGTGTTTCCTGTCTCATGCTTGAGTGTTGTCTTTTTAAATGTTTAACAAAGACCTCCATCCTTCTAAATACAACCATAAATAAAGTTCCCAAAAGTAGATACTGGAGAAAAAGAATCTAGAAAAATACACTGAGTGCAAGCATTCTGCCAATTCCTCCAGCATAAACATTTTCCGGGCAGTAAACAGATTGCAGACACATTTAATATAGATGCTTTCTTGTTATGTTCACTAGCATAACTACATATGCGTTACTTTACCTGAAGAAATTATTTGTGGATGCTAATTATTTTATGGATTAAATTTTTAGTAGACATGGTTGGTGATTAAGAGAGAAGGAGGATGAGTGAAAAGAGATATAGATACAAGGAAGGAGTGAAAAATTAAAACAGCTGTTGTGCTGGCCATGCATTCTGCATGCCTGTAGCCTGGCGAGCAAAAAACAAAGAGTTTAATCTTCACACTTTTATTCTTTCTTCTCTTTTTCCCATCCTTCCCCTCTGGCTCTTTCCATTTTTCTTCCCCTCATCTCTCTCTTGCGGGGTCAGAGTTCAGTTTGGAGATAAGGGAATTGGAACAGGATCCTCTCTGCCTCTCTGTCAGACTATCTGACTACACACTGCAGTGATCAGTCCCCTCTATCTGTCCCCCAGCACAGGTCTCTGTGATGAGCTTGAGCAGAAGTCATCTCTCTGGGCTCCCGCAGTGTGTGTGCGTCTGTGGAGATGTTCTGTGTCTGAATTGGTGGAACCTCTGTTGCTGAGCTGTAATACTGTCTGAGATTCCCAGTAGAGATACACAGACACACACACACATACACACGCACACTTCTCTTGTTTCCTCTCTGTCTGTAATCTTCAACCTCCAGCTCCAGGGTAACTCTGCTGTCTGCTATGTGTGTTCTGACTACACAAACATGCTTCGGGCCAAATGAATGGACGCGTTCACAGGCTCAGGAACAAGCAGCCCAAGAATCTGTGTTCTGGAGCACCTATTTGGTTAATGAATGCCACTGTCTCTCACTGCACTAGTTACAGTAAAGTAATGAAGGCTACTGTCATTCAGAGCAAAAAGGACATCTGCGGCAAAGACTCTCTTAATATCATCTTGGCATGTCAACCAATTATAATGCTTTCAAGTTCAGACACATGTGGCTGCTACCATGGAAACCCCATATAGCAAGATACCTCTAAAAAGGGAGTCCGTGAAAAGCTAACTGACTGCTCCAGCTGGGATACTCTCAGGATCACTGCCATAAAACTTTCCAAGAGGTGGCTGTTTGTCCTTGAACGCTGATGCAGCATCAGCTTATGATTAGTGTGTTGCAGTGAAACCGCGACTAATGGCCTATCAACGCTGTCGTGCCGTGTGCTTATGCCACTGCTTGCTACACGCCGTCATTTTAATTTAATACTTTGTGTCCTGTGAATCATGAGTTGTTAACAGAAGTTGCAGGTAACTAAGTGCACATAGCTGAACCATTAGAGAAGAAGATGAAGATTGGACAAAGGTGCGGCTTCATACAAAACACATAACAGTCATCTGTTAGGAATGAGTGTTTGGAGAAAAGATATGCATCCATAGACACATTGATCTATAGGAATGGGAAGATCAGTGGGTCATGCTAGAAGCTGGGATTCACAGATACTGTGCGAAAAAGAGAAGCAGTGCTATTGCCCACACGCAAAGGATTATGGGGAAAGTGCAGCTAAACAGAGAGAAAGCAAAAGAGCAAGAAAAGTGGTACAGTCAAGGAAAAACTGTGGCAGAGGGGCTGAAGGAAGAGGGCTAGGCGGCAGACCAAATGTGCAAGTAGGAGGGATTGACAGGAGATGCGAAAAAGGGAGGACAGAGATTAAGATCAGCAGAACAAGACAGGAAGGAGAGCTGAAAGGACAAAGGGAAGCATGGCTGTGATTTGTCGCATGATCAGAAGTAAAAGATTTCACAGTCAAACACAAATTAGCAGAACAAAGATGGAATAATTACAACAACCCCATCTTTCAGGGCTGAAATTAAATTCTTTTTCTGTTCCCCCCATCCATCACATCCTCTTTTTTTTTTTTTTACCCTCTCATTCCTCATCTTTTTTCGTTTTACTCTGTCACCATCCCTCCTGCTGTAGACAGCCGCTGGCATACAGTGAGCTTGCCTATAAACTACAGAGAACAAGCCCAGACAGAGAGAGAACAGAATCTGGGGGCCTTAAAGATGCAAATGATTTTTCTTCTCACCAAACTAGCTGTTGGATGTCCTCCATTACGTATGTGCTGTAAATGGAGAAGGCTGAATTATTCATACCATCACTTGGCTTAAATGAGATATTTAGAGTAAATTCAAGTTTGACTTCCTGGGGAGCGCCCTAGGCTTGTAGGCAAAAAATATAGAAACATGAAATGTACAAGATACACTTGTGCACAGTGAATTAAATTATGTAGTCTTGCCAGGCAAGAATGCAAAGGATTCAAACACTGCATCTGCACATGTGAACTCACATTATGCGTTCTACATTGTTTCCCAAGCACAAAGCCTTGCTCCTAAATAAAATTATGATAGACGTTAGTACCGTTTCGCTTTTTGTCTGAATTGATTTCGTACCAAAATTTGTACTGGAAGCAGCATAAATCCACTTTTGAACTGGGGGGAAAAAAACACTCACAAAAAAACTTGAGTTCTCTGTTGTTGTGGGAGTTAGGTGTGATGGTACTTACAGAGTAGGGTGAGCAGGAGTGTTGCGAACAGCACAAGAAACCTGGCACGATGGGAGTGGGCAGAGCTGCAGTGCATCCGGTTCTTATTACAGATGCACACCTGAACTTTGACCTCTGTGTTATTGGACAAAGGGGGCACCCCTGAGTCCGTGATGAGCAATGGGAGTTGGTAGTTGTCTTTCTTCAGACTGCGCAGAAGCATGATTTGGGAGTGTGTAGCTGTGGGAGACAAAGAGAAAAATCCAGGTTTAATTGGATTGGATGGGGTGGAAAGTAATCACCTGTTCTCAAGGTATTGTCCGTCTTCTCTACATTAACAGCCACCTCGTTTTCAAAGCGGAACTAAATGTGTATAGTATAAAGACAAACATACTCCTCAAGTAACTAGGTGCAAAGGCATCCCTGACAACTGAAGCAACAAAAATTGCCACCAGTTAAGTTGCATAAGATTTGTTACATTTTGTTGCATCATACTTTAAAATTCCTCAAGAGACACAACAGAACATACCGAAGTCAGTACACTTCATGTTGAAATGTGCCAAAATATGCATAGAAGCACATTTTACCTGTCTGCCAGAGCCGATAGATCCAACTTAGGCAAGTTTAAGAATTGTGTTTAATTAAAAAACCTGTCATTCAACTGTGTGCTCAAAATAATGTTATAAGGCAACACTAAACAGTAAACAGTAATACGTCATTCTTCATATAATCCCCCCCTCCCGTCTTTGGATCATCAGTATGTTTTAAAAATGCTCAATTGCAGTATGAGATGCAGAATTTTCCAAAGTTTCATCACATTCTGATTTGTGCATGATGAATGAACAATCGGGTGACTGTAAACACCTTCAGCTTTCCCCCAGTACAATCAGACAAACAAACAAAAGGAGATTTTGATCCTTTAATATTTTTTTTTTCACTTGAGCTAAAATTCATTTTAAATTTTAATATGAAAATACCTACAGACCTGTGACAAATTCAGGAAAACAATATTGTGTTTTGTTGTTCCAATACAAGCCTTCAAAAGACCTTTAAAATTCCATAAGACTGAACACCATTGTCCCAGAAGATGTTTCCTCCCTTGACTTAACAATGGTGGTTGTAGTGGAGCAACATTCAAATGTCCCATAGGTATTCATTTGGATTGTGGTTTGGTGACTGTGAGTACCATAGCAATGTGAGGAAAAATAATTATTTTTTGAGGGTTCTGAAGTGTCATTCATGTTTTGTTTTTTGGGTTTTTTTTTTTTATAAATGTTAGGGGATTGGAAGTTGGAATGCTTCCAACTGGGGCAGTAGTGAAGTTGTAGTAGAAGAAAAAACTGGGTCTAACAGCCACTATCTTAAAATTTCTCTTGGGAGATTTACTTTAAGACTCTGAGTCAGTTTAGTATAAATTTGTTCGAAACTGCATTTGTTTATCTGCATAACTGCAACATAGAATTATTTAAGCTTCCTAAAGCTCTGATCCATGCATTAGGTTATCTTCTTAAAAATGGTAACCGGTAACCCAAAACGTACTGCTACACATCAAGGGTCCTGGAAGTAGCTTGGCCACGTGCCCCTGTCCCACATTCTTATAAGTCATTCTCATCAACTCTAGGACATTATGTGAAATGAAGCAGGTAAATATAAAACAGAGGTTTAGAATGTTCTAATGTTAAGTTTGCTTTTTATTGTTAGTCAGTTGTTAAACATATAACCTGATTTTTCTTTCTTTCTTAATCAGTGTCTTGGTGAGAAAGGACAGCTGACACGCCACTGCAGTTTTGCATGGTAAACATTATTGGCTTGCATGTCTTTCTAAATTGTCTAGATTGTTTTGTCTCTAGTGTGACGATACTACATTGAATTACCACAGACTGTAAATAAAAAATGGACATCACTTCTAGGTCTGAAAAGGACCTAGGTTTATGGTTTATGAGCGCCATAAACCTGCATTCTTCCTAATGGTCAGCAGGGGGCAATTCCTCTGGAAGTTGTACTGAAGTCTATGAGAAAACGGCCACTGGCTCCTTTGCACTATGACCTCAGCAAACACTTTCTTGATGAGTTCACGGTTGCAGGTGATTAAATCTTATTGATTAAATCTTATTGAATACAACACGATGTTCATTTTGTCCATTATAGTTCTCATTAGAGAAGAAAAACTCAGTATGCCTTTTTTGCCTACCTTGTAACTGACAAATCACTATTGTATGAGCGTGAAGCATCCCTTGTTTTGTCAATATAATGACCAAAGTTTGTAGACTTACTAGATGGCTTCGTCCATCTTTAATACTATGAACTTAACATATCCAGACAGCGACCGTTTTTCTTTTTTTTTTGGACCCCCACCCAATGAAAACAAGACTCCAGCCTCAAAGCTTCTAGTTGTGAGAGTGGTTCATGAAGGAAGTTCTTATCTTTTCCCAGCTACTTTGTTTTAATATGTCAGCTAATTGCCAACTATAGAAATTGAAGCATATAGTAACTTAAACAGTTTTAACAGACTACACTATGCCGCAGCATGAAGAAAGGGCAAAAGGAGAGATTGGGCCAAAGTGTAGCTTTAAGCAGCACAGGTGGTGACAGACTGATATGTGTTTTCCTCTCTGGGCTAACAGCAGCTGTGCACTTGCTGCAGAGACTGTTCATAATTTCAAACATACAAATCCATACTGACATCAGCCCTCAACACTTTTCACACATACTGAACTGTTCCCTCGGTGAAGAATATCAAAAAGACCATTAAAGAACTTCAAGGTTTGCCAGATTGTCCGTGTACTGGATTCAAGCAGAAAACTTCTTTTAGTCTGTTAGCTTCTTGATCCTTGCTGACTTTAGACAGCCTTGCTGATGCAGTTTGGTTAAGTTGCACAACTTTTACTGACTTTCATTAGATTATCGAGGAGAGTCCAATATTTTGCCGCTCAGAAATATTACACTGAAGAACAGGTTAAAACATAAATTTAAAGTGAGGAATACAGAAATATATTTTCCACTGCAATAATATCTCCCCAAACTTTTAATTGTAATTGCATTTTTGTGTGTTTTGCCAGGACCCCTCTGACAAAAAAAATCAAGCTCTTTTTTACACAGAAATATACTGTACTGTCAGGGCAGAGCCACCAGCTCTCCTGGTGCTACACACACACACTCAAACAGAAACACACACACATGGACACAGCTGAGATGAGCACAGTGCCAGTCTATTTCACTGGGAATGGGTTCTTTCTCTGCTGGCCCTATCTGTCTCTTCCAGCGGTGGTGATTGAGGAGTGTCTGTACCCCCCTCTTCCGCTGTCAGTCACAGCTAATACCTCTGGGCAGGTTTTAGCTCTGGTCTGTCACTCAAACAAACACAGACAGCACTGTCGGTCATGCAACCCTGATTCAATGTCTTGGTTGTCTGTCTATCCTTCTCCCCACTTCCCTCATTGTATCATTTTTCTCCTCATCCTTATCATGTGATCTGTAGGAATCTCTCCAGTTATGACTGCGCCACTATTCTGGACAGACCAAATCAACACTGTGTGACAGGATATCAAATTGTACTCAGATGAATTGACCCTTAAACATTTTTGACATGAAATTGACTCGAGTGTACTACCAGCTTTCTCTAACACTTCTCATACATTTTCCTTTAAACTTCTAAATTCCCCAGGCTACTTTCCAGCAACTCTGTGAGAAGTGGCTTAAAACCCCCCGAGAAAGGAAAACCAGCATACAAAGAGGAGAGAAAAGTGACTCTCATTCTGTTAGGGTTATTAGGAGAGCAAAGGTGGTGCAGTGGCCAGCACTGTCACCTCACAACAAGGGGGCTCTGGGTTCATATTTTCTGGTCAGCTGGGGGCTTTCTGTGTGGAGTTTGTTTGCTCTCCCTCTGACTGAGTGGGATTTTCTCTCAGTGCTCCTTCCTCCCACAGTCCAAAGACACGCATGTTAGGTTAATAATGATTCTAAATTGGTCATCAGTGTGGATGTAAGGTAGATGTAGTGCTATATAAAGAGGTGAATATGGTTTTAAGTCAAAGCACTCTGAGTGGTAAGACTTGGAAAGTGCTATATAAATGCCAGTCTATTCCACATGGGCAGATTTGCCTCTTGATGTTTCATTAGGTGAATCATTTCTTGTTATACAAACTCAATTACTGTATCTTAGTAATGCATTTTCCTTCAAAAGCCTCAAATACTGCCATTCTATTAGACACTGCAGGCTTTGTATATATAAACACAAGGTGTTCTTTAGCATCACTGCTTTGACACTGGTTGTGGTATATTGTGGATGCTGAGAAATAATGGTCCTGTTTTAAGGAGAATCAAAGTCTGAATTAGGAGGAAGGGGAAGTGGTGGTGGCATAAGTCACAACTTTCTGAGTCAGGAGTGTGCTTCAATTCTTATTTTTATTTTATTTTCACTGGCTTATTACTTTTGTTTAAACTCTGTTTTACCTTGCTTCCACTCAAAAAATTGCTTAGTAGATTCAGGAAAAGATCCTAATTTGACTTAAAATCTGCGACTTAGTAATATTAACCCTGCACATTGAAAAAATAGCACTTGAAGCTACCCAATGCATTTAAATGTGACAAGTGAGAGTGAGCCCAGTTTCACTACTGCCGGTGCATCTGTTGTGGCCTGGTATCCTTCTTTTTTCAAGATTGCACTGGATTTTTATCCCTTAGCCACCTGTCCCACATATTGGGTCAGTCACCTATATTTTCACTGGCTTTACAATATGAAAGTCAACACGTGAGTCTCATAGAAAACATTGAACTCAAAAAACGATTAGCTGACCTGTGTGGAGGAGGTCAGGAGAGAGGTACAACAGTGAGTGTGTAGAGCCATCTATAAAACACGGTGGAGGCTCTGTCATGGCCTGGAGCTACATTTCAGCCATAGGTGTTGGGAATCTTGTCAAAATTGATGGAATTATCGACATAGAATAGATTCTGATCCACAATCCAATACCATCTGGAAAATATCTGTTTTTTTCAGCATGACATCCCAAACACACTGAGAAGCAATAAAAGCATACCTGGATAGAAAAGCACAAAATGGAACACTATCAGTCGTGGATTGGCCTCCCCAGAGCCCAGACCTCAAAATTATTGAAGCAGTGTGGGACCATCTTGACAGAGAACAGAACAAAAGGCAGCCAACATCCAAAGAAGAACTTTGAATGTCCTCCAAAAAGCCTGGAGAACTATTCCTGAAGACTACTTAAAGAAAATACAATAGTTTGCCTGAGAGACTTCAGGCTATGTTGAAGAATAAAGGTGTTCATGCCAAATATTGACTTTCAAGCTTGTTAGAATTGTACAAACTTGGTTTTTGCCTTATTTCCATGTATGTTTGCATGTTTCAATAAATGGCTGCACCCATTTCCCATTTTGCTAGGAAAATATAAAGAAATGAGTGGTGGCTCAAGACTTTTGCACAGTACTTTATCAGTCAGCCTCATTGTCATTTTAAATATTCAAAATCATTGTAAACGAGGGCTGACAAATCAACCATTTGTTTAAAGTAAAATTAAATTGCATAGCACAGTTGACAGTTTTAATGGTTATTTCAATAGAAAAAGTGAAGATGTAAAAAAAAATCATAAAGACCACAAAAACATAACAACAAATTTTAGCTTTCATTTGTTCTTATTGTATTTACTTAGTGTTCACAGTGGGAAGTTGCATTCAAATGAGTCTGTCTGTGTAGGTTCTCAGTCATCCAGGACATGGTAGTCTAAGAGCTTGAAAGAAGACAAGTGGACTTCTTTAAGTTGTTTGAAGACGTTTCACCTTTCATCCAAAAGACTTCTTCAGTTTCAAATGATTTCAAATGAGTCAGAAATCAAATGAGTCAAATCAGTGTATTTGACCTCCACATGATCTATGTCACACCTGTAACCTGAAGTTAGATTAATAGTTTGCACATATTTTTGTAGTTACATTTAATACTAGTTACATTTAATAGTTTGTTTGTAGTGTAAGTATAAGTTTTCTGTATAGCCTGTTGCACACTGCTCATTTTGCCTGTTTGGTGACCCAAGGTGTGTCATGGGACCAAAACCAATGGACACAGAGGGCCAGATTTACTAAACGGGGCAAAATAACATATGAGATAATGATTTACAAAGGTTGGCTGTTTTCTAAACGCAGGCACAGTCAGTTCATTTCAATATCAAGCGCAAAAATAGCAGTAAATTGCGTGTCGCAAATGTTAGTAAATCAGTTTGTGCACATTATTGAAAATATTTTCCTTCCTATATTTTGCATCTTGAGAAAGGAACTCCCAGAAATACATGTGCAACAGGGTCAGTTGCAAAAATCTCTTGAGTTCCCACCTCTTACACGCAATCGTTTCACTGCACTCTCTTCGTAAATACCAACAGTACTTTTTTGTTTTATGGCAAAACCCAGTTTGCACTGGTGCAACACGTTAGTAAATCTGGCCCCTTGTGTGTAGCACTGAGACATTGGTGGGTTTGATAGAACTGCACTATTTAACGCTCTGGGAATGACAAGAGGCTAGTCTGACACAGTTCAGTTTGGTTAAAAGCAGTCAAATCTAATTTGAAAATAAATACTTACAGTTAACCCTGGTAACTTTCCATGTTTTGTCTAGGTCAGGTTGTTTTCCCAGTTCTATCTTAAAGGGCGCAGCGTTAGGTGGGAGGTCCTTGTCCCACCCCCCAACTACAGCAACAGTCACATCATGGGCGTCCTCACACACCCGTGCTACCGACGGTAACACATACGGGGCATTATCATTGTAGTCTTCCAGGTGAATGATCAACGTGCCGGTACCTGTGGCTGGAGGAGTGCCTGGAAACATACAAAAAAACATACATGTATGAGGAAAGGGGGCAAAATGGTATCTAATTCACTTTACAACATTTAGTGCTCTTGTGTAGGCCTGGATGCTCATGAGCATGTGGAGAATGTGAAATGGAATGATCTGGACAGATGTGAAAAGAGCAATAACGCAGTGTGGCTGCAGTAAAACACGGTGTAGTCATTATTTACTCTGGAGTAAATTCTGCTTTCAGTGTTTTTCATTCTGCCAAGTTAAAACATGTTCATTGGAAATCCAAAACAAATCAAGATCTGGTGCTCAACAACCCAGCAACACATAAAAAAACTAAACAAAAAAACCCAAAACTAAATGGCAATACTCTTAATAAGATCCATGCTGCTTTGCTGACCTAATTTAACCCAAACAATAAAAACTGTGTGTCAATTTGGTGCCGGAAGAGTATGAATCACAGCGGCTCATGTTTTGCAAAAGAGCATTCTGACTTGGCATTCAGCTAGCTTCTGTGTTTGGATGAGATTACACCTTATTGAAGGATGCTGTGTTAAAAAGCACCTTGGCACTTCTCTATTATGGCTCTCTGTTTCACTGCGATTAGAGGTTATTAAAAAACCTGCATGGCATCCAATAACAGCTCCAGAGGTCAGTCGGCAATTAACACCTAAAGACAAGATCTGTAATTGGAAAATAGGTCTCCTCCACCTTTTCAAGGTAAAAAAAAATATTTGCAGACAATTTAGGGCACAGAGGGGATAAAAACAAGTCGAGATATATGTGCAATAAATGTCAAGTGATGCTGGAATGAAATCCAGTCTGGGTTTTTACAGTGCCTTTAGAAAAAAAAAAATGCTGCACACGCTGAGCAGTCAATGCTACAGCTGTGAAATGCTGATTAGGTGAACATTCACTTTTTAAGGCACACTCACTTTTTAATACACTACTTATATTAATATAAAATACTATTTTTTTTTGAACAATTGGATTGTCTGAAAGAGAAACACAAATGACGGATTCTTGTTTAACCAGTGCACATTTTCAATTGCCACAGCAGGGAAAGAACAGGTGTATCAACGATGGCTGCATTTCATTAGGAAGGTGCATGCTGGTTCACTGTCATAGTTTACTGGGACACCTAATGAAACTGGGCCATCATTAATTCAACCTGTGCTTTTCCTACTGTGGCAAGTCAATGAAAAAGGGCTACTGGTTTCAATAATGTTGCTAGTTGGCTGTTGGATGTTGGCTACTGTACTTATGCTAGCTTGTTGAGATGCTTCTCCTAGAGACTGTGCATCATCCTGAACTACAGGTCAGTCACCTTGAAAACATTAATAGCATATTCGTTTAAATGTCTGGCTGGATAGTTTACACACTTTGATTTTGAATATAACAGACTATCAAGGGTGATGCTTGTTGAAGTCCCTGCTCAAAGCCCAAAATCCAATGAACAGCATAGGTCAGACTGCTAAATAACCATGAGGTGGTGGCCACATCTTAATAAGATGTACTCACAAGATACCTGGGCTTTTGTTGCTTGGCTTATGCCATACTTCTCACATTTTTTTTGGTTTTGTTTTTACTCTTTTTTTGCTTGCCAAATCTTTTCCCCACAGCTTTTTCCATTTTTGCAGGGCTTTTTATGGCTTTACCTGAAACAAAGTTAAATGTTGTAACTTTATGGTATTTATGGTATCTCAGTGAGGAGTTAGTTTCAACATTAGTGAGTATATACGCTGTCATGTGTATATGTGTCACAGGACAGAGTTTTTTTTAGGTAAATCTGAAGTTCTTTGCTACAGATGTGCCCCTCCATTGATCTGAGATGAAATCTCCTCTCTCTTCTTGCATGTGGCTCCTATAGCTCCTCTCCCACAATTCTTTTCTATTCTACAAGGATCCCAGTGGAATTTCTGGGATGTTGCAGAATCCTCTTAGGTGTATTCCACAAGCCAAAGTCATGACATTTAAATAGGTTATCTATAGAAGTCAGGGACTAGTAGATAGTTTAATAAATGAGTAATTTTATAGAAGTAGTACACTGTGTAAATTTATTTAGGTCTTCAAACTACTGATAATGAACTATTGATCCGTTTTTGCAACAGTGTAAAAACAATTGGATTCTTTTCCTTTGTATTTTTTTCATAGTGCAGAGAATTCTTGAATAATGTGCATATATCAGCATTTCATTTACAGAATATGTTTAGTAGAATTATCCAACTTCAAACACAGCACACCTAGAATTAACAAGCTTGATGCCATTAAAGATGTGCCTGTTTCAAACCACATTGTTACAGCAGTCTCTCAGCCAAACACTGCTCTGGAAGTTGATTGCTAATCAGCTAATCCACAATTTTTGGACCTACACCTGCAACTGCTGCGTTTCAGCAAGTGGTGCCTCCACTTAAGACCTATTTCACATCCATACTAACAAAAATGTATGAAGGTGATTTGAGAAGGTGATATATGACTGATGTTTAGCTGCCATGTGCAAAGTCCAGAGTTGGGGTAGACTTTGATGATGCTCAACAAACTATCATTGCAGGTGTTTGTGGGTCATGTTCCATGGCAGCTTTATGCTTTTCAGATTTCCCATGGGACTCTAATATCTTTATACCCCTATAAGTATGACAAAGTATAAAGACTCTACTGTCCCTAAACATCTATCTTTGAGTGTTTTCTTGAATGCTTCACCGAAGCACCAAATGGGCAATTCTACAGAATTTGCTGTTTATTTGCATTTACCCATGTTAGATGAAAGTAACCTTAACAGAAACAACTTTAATAAGAGAAGAGGCTTGGTAAAGTTCATGTAACTTTATAAACATGTAAGGTTACCTTCTATGACACCATCGAAAACTCTATGGTATCCATACTATGCATACTATTGCATTGCATACTATTGCATACTATTAATCATGAAACTGACCAAATGGCCCATTGTTAGTCAGTGGTGCTGGTTTCGGTCATTATGCAATGTACTGTTTATAAGGGTGGGGAAGCCTGCAGTCAGCTGAGACTGAAGAAGTTACCAGGAGGTGACGAAACGTTTCTCCCACTAAAAAACGCTACGTCCAGATGAACAGATTCAACTTTTTGGGATTCTTTTACCTGGATTATTGAGCATGCATCAAGAGATTAATCTGAAATATTCATACTGCCTCCAATGGTGCCTCTTTCTAAAAGAGCAGATTTAATTTGTAACTATACTCAACACTATAACATTAACTTTAAACGGAGAGCAGTTTTCAGCTTAGAGAAATGTTCTTCATTTAGTTGTCATTAATACATGTTACAAGTAACATACACTTCATAAGACACATTGAACATACTGCAATTCTCTGTTTACAAAAAAATGCTCAAAAGATGTGCATTTGGAAAATATTTCCAAGGATGAATAACAGAAATGTCAAGTAGACCTAAAAATATCAAATGGAAAATTTCCTATCTCCAGGCTTTTTATTCACATAAAACCTCTTAAAGAGAAGTCTTGTTGCCCACTAAATCCCTCTGGCAGGGCAAAGGAGGCAAGTATCCAAGTGCTAAATATTTAGAATTTCTGCAAATGCATGACTGTACTGCATGTGAAGTGCAGTGAAACCTTCAAGGCATGTAGAGGTTCTGATTTTCTAGGATAATGGCAGTAATCCAACTCCCTATACACTATGAAGACACCTACCCATCTGCATAAACACAAGAGGCTGTGCTTGTATTCCCACAAACCCACATGCACTGTGTCACCAAAGCTTAAGTGTTCTCACTGTATCTGAATAAAAGTAGTAGTGATCAGTAAGTACATGTACCTGCAACTCCCTCTAAAAATAGTGAATAAGGACACGAAAAGGAGGATCTTATATTCACCTGCAACTAAAACATTTTCTGCCTGAGATTCTTTTATGGCCATCTGCAGAAAAATTATATCTGCAACTGCTGGGAGTGTTTAGTAGATAATCATCATGATGTGTTCGCTAAGCTCAAAACTTTAATTTCATTCTCAGCTGTAAAACCATCACTGGATTGTGATTGCAAGAGATATGGAGAAATCAAATGTAATGGTAGTGAGCATGGCATTTTTTCTGTTTAATAATCGTGAAATGACTGCAAACTCTGCACTTGGTTCCTTTTCTGCATGCAGTCAAGGAATGAAACAGAAAACAGCCCTTATATACTACAGATAAGTATGGCTGTGACAATATCAGCAGCAGATCAAGAGTGGAGAGGAATTACTTGAGCAAAAGCAGACAGAAAATGTGTTCAAAAGCAAATCAAAGACAGTAGCTCTTCAGGCGAGACCCTAGATAATCTATTATCACTTGAGATGGGAGACCAAGAAAGTGAGGGCTCAGATTCTCCGTCAGAGAAAAAAAAAATGCAAATTTCAACCTATTTGTAGTGGGAGAGGGTGTCTCTGTGCTTGGCTAACTTTAAATGAAGCTGTTTGTCTTCCTAAATGAATACTCCCCACACCTAATCACTCTATTTCTCTGCTCCTCTCTTCTCCCACTCCTCCTTATCTCCGTTGCATCGTGGCTATGTCATCATCGGCCTGCCTCAACATTAATGGAGCTTGTCTGCTGGCCCCAACTTCACACTGCTTTGTTATGAAAGTTCTTTTTGAACACACCATAAGTTTGTGAAGGAGACAGGTAATTTATGTGTCTTTGTAGCTACAATGTGCACACCCATCGCTGTATGTTAGGCACTACAAAGAACATGAAGAATAAAGTAGGCAAAGCATCATTTTCTTTAAAAGAGAAAGAAGATGAGTTTTCTTGAGTTTTGTCTCTTCCTTTTAATTTAGATATACAGAAGAAAAGCCAAAATGGAATTGCCAAAAACTGCCGAAATCTAGTCAACTTCAATAGACCTCAATGTTAAAATGCCCAAATTTACTGCAGAAATAAACATGTTCACAGCCTTTAACAAAATATAGTGTTGGTCTCTATAGTTAATTTTCCTCTTCATAACTATACAGGGTGGCATGGTGATGTGGTGGTTTACACTGTGGCCTCACAGAAAGAAGGTCCTGGGCTTGAATCCAGGCTGAGACCTTTCTGTGTGGAGTTTGCATGTTCTCCCCATGTCTGTGTGGGTTCTCTCCGGGTACTTGGCTTCCTCCCGCAGTCCACAGACATTAGACATAGGTTAACTGGTGAATCAAAATTGGCTGTAGGTGTGAATGTGAGGATAAATGGTTGTTTGTCTCTATGTATTAGCTCTGCGACAGACTGGTGACCTGTCCAGTGTGTACCCCGCGTCTCGCCTTGTGACAGATGTGATAGGCTCCAGTCTACCTGCGGCCCTGAATTGGATAAGCGAATGAAAATGGATGGATGTATCATAGTCTGTGATACATTTTTCTCTTTATAAATAACCATTTTAAATTGTATTAAAGCTCAAAAATATGCTTTGTAAAGGGTGTGGCTGATTTAATCACAGTTGGATACTAAAATAGGCATTTGAAAGGCTTCTGCTGATTTGGCCGCTAATTTTGAGCATGATTTTTGTGTTGGTGCCTTTTGGAGCTGTAACTTTAAAGCACTTTTATAAAAGATTGTGTGGCTTGCTTTGTGGTACAATTGTATTAACTATTGAATTGTAATAAGAATTGCACTTGAGAAGTCTGTGCTCTAGTTTTGGTGAGTGAAAGTCCTTATTACTTAGTACACAGTCTGTTGATGCACCCAGCTAACCAGGTTTGCTAGCATTGGTTGATAACTTAGTGCTCTATCCTGTTGTATGAATATGTTGACTTCTGGCTCTGACATAGCAGTGATCAGAACAAGATTCAAAATGAGGACAGAAGTGCTCATAGCCTCTTGGGTTCTGTGTTTAATCCTAAGTGCTCTTAGTGTATGTGTGTGTGTGTGTGTGTGCGCACGTGAGTGTGTCATTAAACACTCACATTTCCTCTAACTTGGACAGGAATTGTGCTCAGAGTGACTTACTCAATTATTTTGTTGTTTCAGCAATTGCTGCATTCCTAACACACATTGTCTGTCTTAATGGCCATCTTGGTGGGTAATGGAAGAACAGCCACAGCAAATAGCTGGTTCATGGCAGTTTAATAGTAAACTGCTTCAGGTCTGTGTGTCCCTATTTCCGTTCACATGCCACAGTTCATGTAAAACTGTTTTTCTATGAATCAGTCATTATTAACCACTCTAGTGGTTGTGTCTTGATTAAAGATTTATTTATATGCTTCTTTCAGTTATCAGAGACTTGAAGATTTATTGGCAAACATTTGACTAACAAGACTAAATCTCTTCAATGATGTCCTTGTGGATCTGTGACACTATGCTAAAGCACAGCATAGAAAAGTAAACATGCTGTGCAGAGCTAGTTCAAGTATAAGGCTAATTAATCTTTACCATGCAACATGCATTTTTTTTAGCAGGTATAATATTTATAGGTCTAAACTACCACTGGTATTAAAAGTTTTTACCTGGAATTGCTGCTATAATGAGTTAGGAGATCACCAACACTGTTAACAGCAATCTATATAATAGTTGTTAGGATAGCAACAGTCTGACACCAGGATGACTTAAAAATTGCAGCACTATACTAATTTGCAGCACAGTGTGTGTACGTATCAGGAGAGTCATATTGCTGCAGAACTGAGTGTGTACTTGTCTTTATTATAGTCGTTTTCCATCAGTGGTCAACTCTGTATATTGTTATGCAGTGTAAAACTTAATGCCAGCATGCCTGCAAAAAGTTTAAGTACTGTCAGATCTACTGTAATTCAGTCACCTCCAAGGCTCTGTCATTTTAGCATCTTTAAGACAGGGAAAAATGGCATGAATGCAAAGGGAAAATCCCTGCACTGTTTTATTCCACAGTCCTCATTTTCTTTTCACTACTCTCCTTTGTTTAGTGTTTAATTAGTTTGGGATAAAGTCAGAAAGTTTTGGAAGTAGCATATCCTCCTTATTCAAATGAGGAGTGTTTTTTGTGCAAACGAGATGATTAAAGATGTATTATTTCCACTGAAAAATTTAACAGTCTAAAGCTAAAATTAACTTTACACAAGTTGGTATCGATTCTAATAAATTGGTTTCAGGAATTACACTAATTAGTGAATGAGATTAGGTCTAATTGTCCCCATCAAAGTAACTCTTCAATATTATAAAAGAGCAATGCCTGGGAGCCACTTCAAGCAGACAACTCCAGTAGCAGTTCTCCACTCACACAAGATAAAGTCTACTCAATGAACCATAAATATCCAATGCACCCTTTTGGTGTCAAATTTAAGATGATTTCTGTTTGGTGTGCTAATCATTTACATCCAGCCAATCATTGCAAGAATTTTCTGTTAAACCCAGCTGAGTGTTTGTGTTTAAATGAATAATTGAAGGCAATGAAGGAACAATGTAAGCAGTGGATGAGGAAGTGCAAGTGCAGGATGAGGTGCTAAGCTAAAAAGCCTAGCAAGCTGGCTTTCCCATTAATGTTACATGCCAATGGTCTCTTTCCAAGAGGTTCAGCCAGGGTTTACTGATTTCCTGTCATTGATTTCCTGGTTGGCAACAGATTACTGTTTAGATTCCTCCATCAGCTGATGCAGAGGTTGACAATAGATTACGGTTTGATTACTAGATTACTGGTTACTGGTTAACAATATATTACGGTTTCCTCCATCAGCTGATGCAGAGGTCATCCAAATGACTGTAGCTGTGGTGAATGGCTATGGATTATTCATGGATCCTGACCACCCTCTGCACAACTTACTGGGGTTGCACCTGAACACTTTCTCTAACTGCCACAAGGACAGATACAGACATCTTTACTACCTCATACTACAATACCTGCATTCCTTTTGGGATAAATAAATCAGAATCACAGAAAAACACAATCTCTGGGCAGTGCTACATCTTATTCTTTTTATGTTGGTTTGCAAATAGAGTGGGCATTACATTGACTCACCATCACTTGAAGTATCAAGCAAGGGTGCACGCTGGTGCTAGCCTTGTAGCAGGCTAACTTCAGTAGATACAGCTGTTAAATTACAATACACAGATGTCTTTGACATAAGATCACAGCTGTCATTTACTCACATTCTGTTGATTAAAAAAAAAATAACTACCAATTTTTGCATATTAAAGCAACTGTAAGTAATTAAACCCAAAATAAATAATCTTACTGAGCAAACACTGGATAAGGATATCCATAAAGATTAAAATACCACTAATAAAATAATAATATAATATATAATAATAATATTATAATAATATTAACCTAGCATATAAACTTTTAAGCTTAGTGATAAAGAAAACATACTAATGTAATGGAGGATACTAACATATTAAAAAAATAATTAGAGAAGTAATAAAGTAATGCAATTTTAGAGCAAATATTTTTGGTATAAAAGTCAGAAGGAGATGATTTAATAGTGTCTGTGTGAGTTACAGCAAAGACAAAGAAAATCATTATGTGTTTTAATTCTGATGACACTGAGTGACAGACATTTCAGCCTTTTGGGTGAAATATTAGTCTAAGCTTCAAGGACAGGTGAAAGTCTTTCTTATTTTCTTTGTACCATCCCCCAGCCACTACCCCTGCTGTGCTGAAATCATTACTACTTCTGATAGGTGGTACCATGATGTTGCTTCTTATCGTTCTCTGAGTGCATAAAATGCATACCTTTTTTCTGGTGTTGTGCTTCTAATGGTAATTCACATCAGACAAGCTGCGAAAGTCCTGGCCATTTAGGAGGTGTGGAGAATATCCCTTGATAAGATTTCTTTGTGTTTGTCAGAATGTCTCCTGGGCTGTGCAAGTGATTTCCTATAATACTCTCTAACTGCTTACTTATGATATGCTGAAAAGTCAAGCGCCTCTCAATCATAAACATCTGTGATTCCAGACGACTGAAAAATATTAAAGTTAAAACAATTATTCATATTTTACCTAATTTTGCAGTCAGTAATGCCTCAAAACAGAAAGATTAGCTGGTACAGAACCAATAAAACACTATTTACATAATGTCTTCCAGCAAACACAAAGGAATTGACACAAAATATGAATGAAACATCCATGTATCCATGTACTGTACAGTATCCATGGATGAAAGGTGGATATAATTTATGGACACTAACTATTCCACAGCCAGATAAATTGAATTACTGTGATAGTTTGATGAGTGGTGCTATTACATATTTTTACACATTACAAGTTTTCAGAATTTAAAGTTGCGCAGCCAAATTTTGCAGAGCACATATTTGTTGATATGGATGTTGGAACAACGTAAGTTGAAGAAATTGTGAGTTGATATTCTTTCTTCAGGCTTTGCTTTCTTGCTCCATCTCCATCGTCCACCACTATTCCTGAGACCTCCACCTGCCCCTGGCTGGCATTTAGACAGCCTTGTTATTCTCCAGCCTGCCCAGAGATGAGAGGAGCAAACAGACTGATTGACTCCTTGGGCTGTCAGAGCTAATCCACAGCTAAAGGCAACAAGCTAAGCTTTTTCTCTCTCTACCCTTTGTCTTCATATGTCTCTATCTACCCCCAAACACTCTTTTGCGCCACACATTTTGGCTTTAGGCTAATGCTCTCTTTTTGTCTGACTGTCCAATTCTGTTATCACTGTATATATTTTATTCTGTTGTCTCACTTTTTCTTCCCATGGCTGCAGAAGAGGAATGAAAAAACATGGTTTTGACCAGCAGCACTTTGAAATGTACCAATTTGTGCCCCTGCACGGTATGGTGAGTATAAAATCCATGATCTGTTTGCACTTCATCTCTCCTCTAGAGGGGAAATGTGTCGTAGCAATGAAGTTTTATGAGACGAGATGAGGATGAAGAGCACAACAAATTCAAAGAGGAAAAAGTACAGCCAGTTACATTTTCATTTTTGGCCAAGAGATCACTTCTTCTTACTGTGAAATAAAGTCTGGCAAGTACACTGGCTGTTGGTGAATTCACAAGGTAAAGAATGATCCACTTGTAGAGATTGTCAAGGACAAAGCTGAAACAAGACTGTTCTTATCTGGCTATATTTCTTGTGCTCATTATAATAACTATTATATTCCAGGGCAGCTTAAGTACAAACAACCAGCAGATGATGCCCTTGGCTAAAAATTTTCAGTATTGTTTTTGTGATTATTATTTTCCTGAGCCACATGAAAGCAAATGATGAACGAAACAAAATAACAACAAGCAGAGAAGTCAGGAGCAGGGCTGTAGTATGAGGAATAGCTCATTGGAAAATGTCACAATATATCATGCTGCCGCTAAACAGGCAGGAAGAGTAATTCACAGGTGGACTACACTAAGGTAATAGAGGAGAATAAGAAAAGATAAATGAAGGGAATATCTAAAATGAGATAGGGAGGAGATGAGAGCAAGCTAGCCAGCATGGGAGGGAAGTGAATTTGAAAATTATATGATTATATGAAGTGTCTACTGTGCCGAAAAATTGTACACTAATCTAGTTAAACCTGTTCGCCATCACTTTACGGTGTCTTCTAGCAAAATAGGAAAAACCTTACACTTTATTACTAACTGCACAGCACTAAACCACACACACATACATACACACACAGCTGTATTTTCATATTTCCCTTCATCTGCTGAAACTGCAAGAGTCCACTCTGGTTCACTGTGGTTCTTACACAACTTCATTCAAACACATCCAGCTGCAGTATGGGCCACAGTGCTACAAATGATGATGCCTGTATACATTCATTCTAAAATGTATTTCAGTCAGGACCACTATATTCAAAGGAAGATTGATATTTTCACTTGTAGAAATTTATATTTGGTGGAATGGCTCTGTTCTGGGACCACTCTGCACCTCCACATGCATATATGGAAAGCTGAAGGTGGGAAGACCCCTGTGCAACCAATATGACATTGATTAAGTCAGACACAGCATGAAAGGAGGAGCTGGGTTGGAGGTGGGTTGCAAAGCAGCTTACAATACACAGCAACTGTGGGCAGACTAAAGCAGCTTAAATAGCCATTTATGAGATTTGCCAGTTGGATGTGTAGAAGGGTGTGAGCTGATTCATCAGCTCATATGAACTTACATTTTGACCTTCTTGAACCAACCCTTTGCTTGATTATATCAGATTTCCATAACATTATACCCTATAATGCTTTGCAGTTCTTTAAGTAACAGCAACAACATGAATCAGTTATTACTTGATGATTACTTAAATTGTTCACTTTTGGTTGTTTCTTAAGAATTAAAAACAAAAACAATTAAAAACATATACATAAATAAAACCCTCTACGTATGTTCAAATTTTCCATTTCTATGTTTTACACTTGCTGTTTTACTACACCATTACTGGCTAGAGGTCTATAACTCTTACCAATATCTTCAGTCATACCATGAAAATATGGGAAAGAGTTGTTGAAGCTAGATTAAGACAGGTGATGATCAGTGAGCAGCATTATGGCTCTATGCCGAAAAAGAGCAGCATATGATAGGGGGCCAAGAGAGGAGTTGCATGAGGAAGTCAGGAGTGGGAGAGTAGTATGTGAGGCTGGTGCAGGACATGTATAAGGACAGCGAGACAGGTGGTGAGGTGTGTAGTACGAGTGACAGATGGGTTCAAGGTGGGGGTGGGATTACATCAGGGATCAGCTATGAGCACTTTTTTGTGGTGATGGGCAGGTTGACAGATGAGGTCAGGCAGGAGTCTTCGTGGACTATGATGTTTGCGGATGACATTGCGATCTGTAATGAGAGAAGGGAGCATGTGGAAGAAAGCCTGGAGAGGTGGAGGCATGCTCTGGAGAAAAGAGGAATGAAAGTCAGTAGAAGCAAGACAGAGAGAGAGAGAGTGTGGGCAGGATGGAATGGGTGGAGATGAGTGTCAGGGGTGATTTGTAACAAAACGATAGCGTCAAGAGTTGAAAGGGAAGGGTTACAAGATGGTAGTGAGACCTGCTATGATGTATGGTTTGGAGACAGTGGCACTGACAAAAAGACAGGAGGTGGAGGTGGCAGAGTTAAAGATTTTCATTGGGAGTGACCAGGATGGACAGGGTTAGAAATTAGTATGTCAGAGAGACAGCTCAGGTTGAGCAGTTTTGAGATAAAGTTAGAGAAGCAAAATTGAGATGGCTTGGACATGTGCAGAGGAGCCATAGAGGATATATTGGACAAAGAATGTTGAATATGGAACAACCAAGACTTCTGTCATCTGCTGTCACAGAGTTAAAAAAAAAACTAGTTCATGCATTTATAACTTCTAGGCTGGACTATTGTAATTCATTCTTATAAGGCTGTTCTAGAAGCTAAATGGAAAACCTCCAGCTGATCCAAAATGCTACAGGTAGAGTACTAACAGGGACTAGAAAGACTGCTCATATTTCTCCCATACAGGCTTCTCAGCAACTGTTCCCTGTTAAATCCAGAATTTAATTAAAAATCCTTTTTCTCATACACAAACTCTTGTATGATTTGGCCTCATCATATCTCAAAGATCTTGTAGGATCTTACTGTTCCAACAGAGCACTTCACTCTGAGAGTGTAGGGTTACTTATGTTTCCTAGAATTTCCAAAAGTAGAATGGGAGGCAGTCTCTCTACTTTTAAGATTAGACTTAAAAGTTTCCTTTTTTGATAAAGCTTATAGTTAGGGTTGGATCAGGTGATGCTGAACCATCCCTTAGTTATGCTGCTTGTAGTCTCACTTGGGAGCTAGTGGCAGGCTTTCCATGATGCGTTTCTCCTCAACTCAACTCTTTTTACTCCCTATGCCCCTATGCATATAAGCAACACTATGTGTTAAGCATGAATAAAATGCTATAGACAACATTCATGCTGCTTTTTGTTTACATTTATTTATTAATTCATTTATTACCCTACAGGCTGTATTTGAGAATTTAAATCTTCACTCACATGCGTGTGAGTGTGTGCATGCACACACATGTAGTGTAACTGATAAATTATTGCACATTCAGGTCACAGATTGTATATGAAGATGGTTCTGATGCAGTTGATACATAACATATTTGAAAATGGAGTCCATGGCTGGCCATAGGCTTCCCCTGGCACTGATATTATTATAGTCCAACTACAAACGCAAAACCGAGAAATGGAAAATTAGAATGTTGAGTCACACACCCCAAACCAAGTTTTCATTGATTCGTTTTGAGTCAAACAAATAACTTCAAAGTGTTATACAGTCATAGTCATATATCACCCTCTTGATTTCAGCTAGCAAGAGCATTTCATAGAATGAACAGGTGCCTTCTGCACTCTCACTGGTAAAACTAAAGGATACGGTCTCCTATCTGTTGTGTTTTTCCAGTTCTCTATCTATCTTGCTACTGCTTAAATCCCAGACCTTGTTAAAACTCCCTTCAGATAACCCACTTCATTCTGTCCCATCACTCATCAGTCTCCTCAGGGCTTCAGCAAACACTATCACATGACATACTGCTAATCTGATTGGCTGATCAGAACTGTAAATGAAACCAGCCAGAACAAATTACAATAGGCACAAGTCATTAAGAGAGATGACTTCAGGGAGAGAAGCAGGGCTGGGGACAGGTGCATCGCTGCTAGTCTGGCAAATTACTTTCAGAATAGAGTTTGGGTTATCAGTTGCTGGCTATTATACACAGTGATTGGAGAAGGAGGGTATTGATACAGCTTTAAGTGGGCTTACACTGCAAACTCTTTTTGTGCTAATTAAACACCAAAATTGCCCTCTTTGGGAGGTTTCTTGTTTGGTGTGCTCACAAAAAAGAATATGTTTTTTTTTTCTGTGATAAGTTGCTACATCAAAATGTAGCAGTGCCTACACATCCAAGTGAAAAAAAAAGCTTTAATTAATCAGGCAGTTAAACTCAAATATTCAAAGCACTTAAACAACAACTATCTGAAATTATAAGCAGCTGTTTTGTCAGCTGATACAGAGCCTACCCATTTTAATTTTTGTGGTTTGCCTTCTAGCTTCTGTAAAAAAGCAATAAACCAAAATTAGTTACATGTTCAAAAATAATTAAAGACTCTCCCTAACCTGCGTTCCTCAACCTTTACTCCCAAACCTCATATACCTCATTAAAGATCTTTTGCCCAGTCTTTGCCAGATTGACTACGGCCTCCTTTCACACAACACATTGACAGTTGGAAAAGCAAAGAAATGCCTGAAAACCATTTAGCTTTTTTAGTCCTGGTCTTCTGCACCCATTCTGCATCCATTAGTCACTGTCACACTGCCATGGCTTACTGGGATTCTTCAAGTAAATAATGCCATCAATAACATTCTTAGTAAAATCTGTACTACGATACAGTTTGCATCCTGATATCTTGATTCTATGGCAGTTGGCCATTTACCACATTTAAACCTTCCATTAATATGTATTCTAATTATTGATATCCTAGGTAGACAGGGGGATGTAAATGATGGCTTAAATGTAATTTTTAATTGACATCACATCAGAGCCAGGGCTAAATGCAATCTGTATGGCATGACTACATTTTTAAAAAAATATGCCAGAAAATTTAAAGATCGTCTAACTCATTTCTTTTTAAACTAAGCAAACACTGCAAAAACTACAAGGAGAAGTAGCTCAATAATGGTAAATTTATATAGAGCTTTTCTAAAGTAACTGATCACTCAAAGTACTTTACTGCACACTACCAATCACGTTCACCCATTCACACAGATATTCATATAGCAAACACTCACACACTGATGGGAATTCAGTATCTTGCCCAAGGACACACTAACATCCAGAATGGAGGAGAGATCAAAGCACTGACCTTCTGAGTAGTGGATGACCTTCCACTGCCACCTCAAATTTCCCTGACAAATTGTTATTTAATAAGAGTTTAGAGCCTAACAGCTTTATAATGTTAATGGTGAACAGGTAAAGCGTTTTAATAGCAAGGTTTTCAGCATGATATCATTTCCTAGCTCTAAAGCACAGGGTATGAGCAGATGCTACTGCGATGTAACAAGATTTTTAAGTATTTGTTCAGAAATCAAAGAACTGAAGATGTTAGACATTTTGACCTAGTGATGAAACTAAAGTCTGGGGATCACTAAAGTCATCTTGATTCATTGTCAAAAAACCATGAATGCACTTGCATTTAATAAAAATCCAACAACAGTTGTAAAGGAATAAATAAATATTGATATCAGATCACAGTATAGACAGAATTGAGTTAATGATGAACACACATTAATACTAGACAAAAACACAAAGACCAGCAGTTCAGATGCCACTGTCCACATGTTAATATTGGGTGTAAATGGGGCCTTGAGAACTTGGTACCTATCCATCTAGCTCTCTTGCTTTTCCTGTTTGAACTGATCTTCTGAACATACTGTACACAGGGGAATGAGAGCGCAGGGTATCTAAAAACTACCACGTAAAGCAACTGACCAATTTGATTCAAGTTAAAATGTTTGTTAGAACTAATGTGTATACATATGTGGGGTGGAATTTCTACTTTTCCACATATGTATACACATATGGGGAAGGGAATCTGACAAACATAACTGAGCAGTTTCCCACAGACGGTTTTAATTTAGGTGGCATTTCAAGCAACTCAAACTATGTCGCTGTGGAATTAAAACACCCTACAAACCGTGCACAGCACACTCCCACCAAGTCTTGATAGATAAATACACACAAACACTGAGATACACAGATGGTGTGTTCAACTCTTCATCAGGAACTAAGCCTCTGACAGATTTCCTATGTTGGTCTAATGACATGCTTTCTAGATAAAGCGAAAACACTCAGCCGTGTTTGCTTGATTCCATCATCAGACTTCATCTTTCATTATCTATCCCTTTCCATCTCCTCTACCTCATCTCATTTCATTTGGATCCCTGCCATTAAAACTACACCCTGACAGAAATGTGCTGGGTGAAGTAGTAAGGGACCCTCGTTAAACTTTAATAATTCGGACTATACTCAGATTCAGAACATCACCAGTAGCTTCAGTGTTTATAAAATAAGTACCCAGATATTACTGTACTCAGACAGAGGATCTCTTGCTGAGTGGGCTGAGCCATGTTTGTTTTGGTGTGCCAGGCACAGCAAGAACTTCTGATCTGTGGATAAATCAGTATTCCAAGGACACAGGAGAAGCAAGGCCAAGATAACAGGCAATAACAGAGAAAGACATTTCTTTTCTGGCAAAGCCATACAAATGTATTCTTTAATCACAGACACAATGTGAACCTGTTTACAAGGTGGAGACTTCCCCAATGGGTTCCGTTACAAGTCGAGAAATAAAAGACAAAGGCACTCAGTGAAGGACAGGGAGAGAGACAAAGGTTGGGGAGGTGCTACTGAAGCTCTAAAGTGAGAAAGACACACTGAGTATTTGGGGTTAATGAAGCAGTGCAGGAAGACAGGGGAGGCAACAGAAGGCAAGACAGTGTTGAGCTGCAATCTTCTGTGCTTTGCAGAGCATATCCATTACACTGCCATTATCTTGGGTCAAGTTGTCTTTATTCTGTATCCTGAACTCTTCCCTTACACTGGCATCACCTTTGCCTACTGCTACACAGGGTCATAATTGATTGGCTGGGTGAGAACATATTTCAACAAGTGGGTTACCTGCCTGCCACTGTGGCTGTGGCCATAAAGGGACTGACAGGAGATAGAGCCAGAAAGATGGGAGAGTGGGGAGCAAGGAAGCACTTCCAGAATTCATATAATCAAGGTTCACTCAAATGCTGCCTCATTAGGCCTCACATCTTCTTCTTTTATAAATTTTCCTCCTAAAAAACAAAACTTAATTTCTTTGCCCTGTATGTCTTTAATTTTCACCTCTCAATTTTCTCACTACCTTCTCTGATTTTCCATCACGTTCCTCTTTTTTGTCTTCTTGACACCGAGTCTCCTGTTACTATATTTATCTTTTCTATTAGACACAGTCTGCTCTTCAGCTCTTGCTTTCCTGACTGCACTATATTGGATCTTTTGCAAAGGTATAGGAGGTAGACATGGCTCATTTCTAGCTTTCACTATGCTTGTATCTCTTAACAGCTCATTCCTTAATCCCTCATTAATCAAAAAAAAAAGATTCATCATTTACTAAATCAGGGCTTAATGGAGTTTAAAAAAACAAAACAAAAAAAACAGATCTGGAGAACTAGAATACTTGGTTTTCCATAAACATGACAATCATCTCCACAATGTTACTATTTTCAATTCTGTTCTGTTCTATTTCGCTCTCTTCTATTCTCTGCCTGATGATTTCAAGCCCAGTGCGCTGGCCTGACCCACTACCTCATAAGGCTTTATTATTTCCCTGCTGTTGTTTGAGGCACCCTGATCACAGCTGGCTGAAGACAAAAGATGAGCTATCTATCAGCATTTAGCCTGCCAGGTTGCTTCACTGTATGCTTGTGACATGACAGACACTTAGCAGTAAAACCTCTGTATCTGGGCTTGCCCGAAACAAGGAAATTACTCAGCCCATTACGACAATGAGCTGCACACTGGTTCCCAACACTTAGTATGGCAATGAGGCAGCACAGTGGGCAGCCATTGCACTCAAAAATGGACTTATGTAGAGACACACAAAGGTGTGCTTCTGCACACACACGCACACTCATATGCAGTGTGTATCTGCTACTGAAAGCCTGCTACTACTGTCATTATTTTTTCTCTCTTTTGAGAAATGATGAACCTATTATGTGGACCTTTCACAGAGACCACAGATACACATTTTCTGTATATGCACGCGCACACACATGCACACACACACACACACACACACACACACACACACACACACACACTCACACTCACACACACACACACGCACACACATGCACACACACACACACACACACACACACACACACACACACACACGCACACACACACACACCACTATTAAATTTTAAATCTGTCTTAGGACCAAAGGGTTTTAATCTCTGACCCATTAGAATTCAGCATCCCCTCTCTACTTTTGCCTCCCGCTTTTGATTTAAACCAGAGGGGATGTGATGTGACTGTGATGAATGCTGAGACTTATCATGCTGTTTAGTCTTACACAACAGTATGTATGTGTGTAATGATTAATATTCCTGTAATTAACAAAGCTTTTTGACTATGTTGAAGTTGTCGAACTGTAATACAGATAACACACGCACGTACACAAAATATTTCTCTGTCTAAATGAAGATATCTCCTTAGTATATCCATGTGTTTAAAGCAACACTGCTCAGGTCTTTTGCGCATAACTTAAGGGTTTTTAATAGCGGGTTCAGTGGCAGCAGACACTGAAGATTACGTGTGTGTGTTGGCGTGTTTCAGACGACTGGGGCTTTGATAATGTATTCATGGCTCCCAATGACAAATGGCTCCCTCCAGGAGGCGGTTTAACATTTAAATGATGAGCAGGAGAAAACATTGAACCACAACACACAGCAGTAAGGGGATACGCAGGTGCAGTGGAGGCCAGAGAGCCTCTGCGTGGAGTACGACAAAGACATTAAAAAACAACTTTAATCTACCCACAAGAACTAATGCAAAGGAAAGGCAAGGGGAAAGATACGGGAACAGCTGGCATCCCAGCAGGGAATAAGAGAGCAGAGGAGAATTTGCTGGCGTGAAAAACCAGCAGCTACTGATGAGAGTTTATATAAACAGCCATCAAGCCCAGTGCTCAGGTTGGAACAATATCACTTCAAACAATATTGTCCTGCTCCATAGGCCTGCCAGGAGCCCCTGCACAGGCAAAACACATTTGTGGCTGTTAAGTTATTAACTCAGAATCAGAATCACACGATATTAGGAACTATAGGATCAACAACTGCACAAATGCAAATGAAACAAAGGCCACTAAATAACAGATTTCCACTCACAAATGTGTATGGATACATGTATGTGTACATGCAATGACAATTACATAATCCTTTAAGATTACAACATAACACATCATAGAGTCCCAAATGATTTGTCTGTTTCTTCTATAGGTGCAAGTGATTACTATAGCAACAGAGTATAGCCTCCTTCTTCAGCTGATATGACCTCTGACCTTCAGATCAATATTATTACCTTGCTCCCTTTTTAAATCTTTCATATCACATGTCCTTCTCCCTTTCTATTATTCTTTTGTTTTATCCTATTTCTGTCTTCTTTCTTTGCATCGCTTCCTTGATCTGGACTTCAATCCTTCCCTGGGAAGGGGAAGTGTGTTCGCACTATCATTCACCATCTGTTGCTACCCAGTGTTGACCTGCCCTCATGTTGTTAACCAGGAGCTACCAGCAATCTTTTGCTAACCATTCAAAAAAAAAGAAAAAAAAGAAACACTTACCAGGAGTATATTTTGCATTTCTGACTCAAGGTCAGATCAGCTTAATATGGCCATAAAAACATTATTTTCATTAATTTTGCAGAGTCAGTGTCCACATGCTTTTAAAAATGAGAAATATGTTTTAGTACTGTAGGTAAAGATTTTACTTGTACTTCATAATGTAATTTTATTGAAGACCTTTCTTTAAACTTACTATCAATATATTTCTGTGGCTTTCTCTGCTACTCAATGTTTTGCACTTGTGTTTACAAGTACTTCTGAAATAGGCCTCTCCTTTAACCTTTTTCTGTTTTGTTAAACACAGCCCTACTGTCTTTCTACTCTCAACCTCCTCATTCTCTGTAGGTGGATAGCATTCATTGGAGTTTTCTGCATAGATATAAAGATAAAAATGTAAGTGTCAATCAATATCCTGTAGTCGACACAGGCTGGTTGTCATACAGTCATTGCGCTGATAGCTGTGGGGAAGGAACAGATTTGTCCTGCTGATGACATAGCATGCAGAAAAGAGTAGAGGCAGCAGTCAAGCAAGTATGCATCAGTATTCTGCGAATGTCTCAACCACATACACACACACGTAAGAATTGACGTAGTCATTTTTTAAAGGACTGAGTATGGTTCCTCTTGCACATATCTCTGTAGGCAGAACAGCAGCAAGGGCACATGTTTTCAGTGTATTTCACCTTTTACATCCTAGACATACAGTACAGAGAACACGGGATGTCAGTCTGTTGGCCCGTCAAACAATATTATAAACACTATTTATACAGACAATGCATGCTTTTGTGTAACTTTTGTGAACTTCCTAATTGTTTTTTCTAGCACCCCTGTGAAATTTGACATCTGTCATCTTAAGTTAAATTTCTCATCAGCAACTTGATGGAACTTTGAGATTGGTTACAATCATTCATTTCCCCCTTGGGACAGAATATATCTTTCTGGGGAATCCTTGACTGTTCATCTAGCTGTATTTCATTTTGTTAATTACTTTATGACTAAAATGTTGAAAAAGTAATGACACTCCCATTGGCCTAAGCTGTACTTTGTGTCTAATGCTAATTGCCATGGTATATGCATGTTAAGATACCTAATTAAGAGAGTAGCTGCTAAACATCAGCATCTTAGCAATGCCATTCTGAGCATGTTAGCATCACAACACTGGTATTTATCTCAGTGAGCTTCACTGATTCTGATTTTCATGAGCTGTAAACCATAACCATCAAAGTTAAAAGCCAAAAAAAAAGCCTGAAATATTTCACTTTATGTGTAATGAATATAAAATATATGAAAGTTTCACTTTTTGAAATAAATTACAAAAAACAATAACTTTTTCACAAAATTCTCATTTTTTGAGATGCTATAGTATTTGCTAGGTGTTGGAATGCTCGCTGCCTTGGACACATTTCTGTTGGAATTTCTAGGCACTGAGGTTTGATACCAGCCCACAACCTCATTGCATAATACAATACGTAGCATCTAAAGAGATGCATACATCATAGTGTAGGCAGTGTCTGCATGTACATAACAATTGCAGGCCAGTTTTGTGAGTTTTAAAAGGCTCATATGCTCACACATGCACCGGAATATTGCATTTTCTTTGTTAAAAGGCACTTTTCAAAATTGATGGGAAAGGAACTTTTAAAAAAAATCTCAGGTTACATGTTAAAATTTTCGGTTATATTCAAGACTTTACAATAACTTCCTCCATTCATCTGTCCTTTCCTGGCTTTAACACAGATCTTACTCTTTCGCCTGGCTGAGTCCACTCTCGTTTTCTCTTCTTTCCCACTTATTTGTCACACACTTCCCCCGCTCTATATCTTTTTCTTGTTATCTCCTCTTATGTCCCTTCCTTTTTCTTCTTTCCTTGACCCTTCCACCCCCTCCTACCTTCTCCTCCTGCCCCATCATTACTCCTCTTTCAGCACTCATCTTTCTAAGGCTACCGAATTCCCCAGCACAACAGTGCCATTCTGCTGCCTACTAATAGAATCCCTCAGTTCCTCTAATGGATCTGTCAGAATCTCCTGAGCACAGGAGACCAGACCAGGATAGGGGGACAAAGAGACAGAGACACAGAGAGATGATGAGACAGAGCGGGAAGCAAAGAGAAAAAAAGAGAAATGCACCAGGGCTCTCGACACTTTCATCTGTGCTTTGGAAAGTCTCAAAGCAGCAGCTCCACTGACACTGCCAAGCAGCCACCATATGGTCCAATAGACGCAGCACCACATAAGGCCATCCTATTGTTACCATGGGAAAAATGACAGTTTGACTGTTGCCAGGTAAAGTCAGACGGCCTGAGTCTTTTCCAAGAGTGCTCAGTATGTATAAAGATGGGCTTTGTTTCTACTTTTTCATGTTTGCTGCAGTGCTTCTGAACTGACACTCATCACCCATGAGGAGTTCTTTGTAGAATGAAAATGGGAATAAAACTACAGTGGGATACCTTGTTACCACACTGCCACTGCATAAAGTAGACAAGATACATCCCAAAAAATATTCTGAAAAAAAAGGAGTTAATGTGAACCTTTATTTTGTGCATCCTATCAGTAACTAGACTAATAATATAAAATTAAAAGAAAATAAAAATATTATTGCAAAATATCAGTCAAATATATATTAAGTAATCTAAAAAGGTTTACACTCTTTATTACTCTTCCATCATTTTCATACAGTGCAACTCACCATTATCAGTGGCAATGAAGACAGCTGTGTATTTATTGTCATAGACATAAGGAGACTCGCGGTCCAGCGAGGCTGAGGTGTTGACAGTTCCTCTGACTGGGTTCACACTCAGCCAGCCTGCAGGGTCTTGCAGAATAGCATACCTGCAAGAAGGTTTAGGAAAAAAAAGAAAAAAGTTGTGACCACACAAGGAAAACATCAACTCTGTGCTCTAATTTTTCAAAAAAGAAAAAGAAAGAAGCTAAAACAACAACAACAACAACAAGCACTCCGAGAGCGCAAACCTCTACCAGGACAGTTCACTCTCTGGGCAGTATTTACTTTTAAGGGAATATTATTGTATTTTGTATATAATTATTTTGTTTTCTTTGTTCTTTTTAAACATACTTTAAGAAGTTTGTAGTACAGTAAAACTCAGATAAGGGTAGCATGACAGATGTTTACTTTGATTACACAAAAATTATGTAGGAGTATGTAATGGATAATAGGTACTGATTTGCAAATACGATCTGTCCAGGGTGTACCCTGCCTCTCGCCCTGTGGCAGCTGGGATAGGCTCTAGTCCCCCCGCGACCCTGAATTGGATAAGCGGAAGAGAATGGATGGATGGATGGATTTGTAAATAACTGGACATGAATAACTTAGGCTTATTATATAATATTATACTACAGTATATTTCTAACTAACGAGGCAGCTCATTCTCTTTCTTTTGATTCACATTTTGCGGTCAACTTGAAAGAAAGGCAGATGTGAAATGTAAAAGTGAGATCAGAGGTCAAATGTGACATGATATTTGGATGCAAACTATAATGTGATATTTAGAATCCCCATATATCATTCCCTATATGCCTACATGTTGTCAGTACCAACAATGGCAGTAAAAAACACAGTTTTAAATAGTTCTATGTAGCATTATTATCACTTTGACCTTCAGATCACTTTGTTGACCT
>VUQS01049865.1:0-10221 GCA_015108495.1 Heterochromis multidens | reverse complement strand
CAAATAAGTTGGTCTGACTATATACTACACAAGTATAGATCTGGAATTAAAGGCCATTATAATGACAAGACAGCAACTAAAACCCAGGATGTAACTTTAAAGGCAGACCCTATTTTTGGGTGTCATCCTGTGTCCAGCCCCAGTGCTAACACCACAGTGGTCTGTCTGTTGTCGCATGCCACAGCGTTATGGTTACACAAGCAAGCAAAAGTATGTAAATATGAGGAGGTGTCAGTCTGACCACAGTTACATTCTCAGATTGATAACTGATCACAAGCAACATTGGCTGCTATGGTATAATACCCAGTGTTATTACTCTGTGTGATCTTGAACTGCCTCACCAATGGACAACAATCATGTAGCACAATGTTCAAACACACACAGGCATATCGTGGTATGGTGAATACAGCAAATAGCCATTCAAAAGATAACGAGGCATATTTGGATAAGGTCAACATGGAAAAATGCAACACTGGTTAACTTCAGCCAAGAAGTTAACATAAATGCTTAATCAGTACACTGACATTGTCATTGACATTCTTTCATCTTTGGTATTTGATTCTTGATAACAGGGCAGGAGTGAAATATGATGCTAATTTAACATGAAACAGCACATTAAAGAAAGAAAGAAGAAAAAAGGAGGAGGAAGAGGGTCTCTAAAAGCTGCTGACAGCAGGAGTGCCTAAGGTAGAGAGGAATACAAGGCAACGGCATTTAAAAAGAAGAAGAAAACGGTGTTAGTGGTTAATGTGCCTCTGTAAGGTCAACGAGAGACACAAAAAAAAAAAACCAACATTGGTGTAATGAAACCAATAAATAAGAAAAACAAATGTTTGTACATAAGTAACATTGTGAAAAATAGAGGTAGTTTCAGTACAGAAATGACATATCCCTTTGTCTGCACACAACAAATACAAATACAGGAACTAAAAAAAGAACACCTTCCCCAGCATGTGTGTATTAAACTGTAACAGTTAGGAAGTGAGTGATGGCAGTGAAGGTGGCTGTGGTGAGATTTTATTTGGTGTTGATAAGCAGATATTATTTGCTGCTACATTAAAGGAAAAAAATCCCCCCTCAGATCCTGTTCCACTGTCAGATCTCAGCCACGTGTGATGTTCAGTGCATTCCTCAAGTTATTTTGCTGTTGGCCACCCTGATCTGTTTTTCTAGCAGTGTTGCTGCACAGACACATGGGACTGATTTATATTAGACAACCAAGCCCGACAGGGTCTCTAAGCACTGTTAAAGCACCCAATTTAATGGGGATTTTAACCTTTTAATCACATTATAAGACCTTTGGTACATTAAATTGCCCTGAGATATTGTGGTCTAAAGGCTCAGTTCACCAAAACTACAAAATAATGTTACTTCAACATTATTTTCAGACAGTTTGGTTTAATATTTCCAGATTTGGAGAATACTGCCTCTACATGTAGCCAATGGAAGCGAGGTGAATTTAAAACAATTTTCTTAATAACATCAATAACATTAATAACACCACAAATTCTTTGGGAGGGAGGCAGATATCTCAAGCTAAAGAGTAGATTAAAGCTAAACTTTCAACACCACTAAAGGCAAGATTAAACAGTTTTGTTAATCTCGCTAAAATAATCCTTTGACCTCTTAACATCCACCAGTTAACCAGCAACCCGTGAAGGATTAAGTTTAGGTTATCGTCATGCTGTTTTTATATAATTTGAAACACTTAAATCTCTTAAAATCTGCAATGCAAAACTGAATTTACACAACTTCATTTAAAACATTTAAACATATTAATGTTTCTGAAAATGTACCTATTTGGCATGTGAACCTAAGTGGTTCACTGGTAATCTGGTGAATGTAACCTTTTAACATCCACCAGTTTGCTGGTGAGGGTTAGGTTCACATCTATTGCTTGATACCAAATTTACACCCATTTGGCATACCCTGAGGGAAACTTTGAGACCGAAGAGTTTCTGAAACTAGGCTCATCTAGCATGTGACTCAAATGCAACCCTACCCCTATGTGGTTCGCTGGTGACCTGATGGATGAACATGAGGTTTTTCTCCCCAGAGGCTTGATATGTAGCTGGAACCAGCAATGGCTCCAAAGCATCACATTTGAGGTGTAAACCTATTCAGAGATTATAGAAAAAGATCCAAAATGTCAGCAGTGTCCATGTAAAACATGGCTGACGAGGCCTGAGTAATACTTTCTTTAATCCACACAATGAACAAGTGAATGTCCAACAACAAAAATTAAGAAATCAGCCAAAGTTTAGAAAATGATAGGTGTTGTCTTCACTCCAAACCCCAAAAAAAGCTAAAAAGAAAATAAGTCCAAAACATTCTTAATTATAAACTACAAAGGTACATGAAAATGTTTAAAAAAAAAATCAAAAGACAAAAAGAGGCTAACTGAAGCATTTTAAGAAGGAACACTGCATTGGACTGGTGGTGTTGTTAGGGCTGCACACAACGGGAGGGAAGCGGTGACATTCTCAAGATGCCACTGCCTTTTGCTTCGTCCATCATCAATGCCAAGAGTTTTAAAAAATCTGCCCTGCATACCTCACCTTCAAACTAATTCCACTTTCACTGAATGAAGGTGAGTGTGGGGTGGGGACCTTGAGGGAAATAAACTTGAAAAAAAAAATAGAAATAAAAAACAAAAACACCTTTCTACAACAGGACCTACAATGTCCTGGAACCTACGTCTACTAATACTACAAGTACATCAGTATGGTTACTGAGGAACTCCTGAATGCAATACATAACACTCACTTTACCCTGTTTAGATCCAGGTCGGCAGGGACCTGAGAGAGGAACACATTGGGTGGGCAGTGGCCAAGATCAAGGGTTAAGGTCTCCAAACCTCACTGTCATGTGCAAAAAAGAGTCATTGCAAGGACTGCATTTTGTCTGCATTTCAAATTACATAAATCATGAAACGGCTAGAAGCTTGAGGAATTCAAAAAGACACTTCAAGTGGTCTGAAATGATCATCTCACACTTTAAAAATAAAGACCATTTCTCTATGGCTACACTTTTTAAAACAATGTGCATATCTGTGACAGAGGGTATTCAAGCCAGAGGTAAGTCACCTGAAATCCTCTAAACCTGGCCTAGATTCATTGAAATATGGCCCTGATCAATCACACTGACTCCATTCATAGCCAGATTAAATGGATAATCCAATAGATGTTCAACTTTAGGCCAGTTCTTCATAAACTATATTTTCATTTTTATCTCATAAAAACATAGAGAATCAGACCTTAACTATGTCTCCACACATTCTAGTGCCTGTGAAATCTGGGTCCAGTCTGATTTACATTCTACAGCAACAGCTAAAAAATTTTGATTGCTATTCAGAACTGGTCAATAGACCTTTGAAACTGAACAACTGGTTTGAAGCTGGATAAGAAATTGGAAACTAACCTCTTACACAAAACTGGAGTCAATAAACACTGACTTCTTAATGGTTTGCTTCAGTGGGTTCTAATAAGATAGGTATACACAGTGCAGCCACAACGTTAAAATCAACGATAGATGAAGTGAATAATAATCATCATCTTGTTACTATGCAAAGTTCTGCTGGGAGACCTTGAGTCCTGGCATTACTGTGGATGTTACTTTGATAGCACCAACCCACTTAACATTCACCAGGTAACTGGCAACCCATCAAGGTTTAGGGTTAGGGTTGCAATAACATCCACTCCATTTAACAGAATGTCCACCTGGTCAAACACCCAAAAGAAAAAATCCTTCCCTTGAAAAAAAATTTTAACTTCTTCATGTGATATATAACATCTTATAATTTCTGAAAATTGGCCTAAATCGAATGTGTGTAAAGCAAAACCTCAACCCAAACCCAAACCCTAGGGTTATCAATAATCTGGTGTTTGTTAAAAAGTTCCAGACAGGGCTAACCACACCTCCCTCTGCCCCAATACCAGGTGTCTCCCCCTAAAAGACAATGAATTACAAAACATGCTGAACTATGGTTTGTTCACCCAGTCTCAAAAGTCCCCAAATTCAATCAAGCATCCACAGGATGTGCTGCAAGAAGCCTCATCCTTGACATGACCGAAAAGATCCACTGCCAATGTCCTACTGCCAGACACCATGGAAGTAGGACATTGGCACCAGGGCATGGCCATGGGACAGGTGGGTTGACAGACCCAACAGTCCTATGGCCATGCCCTGATTGGTCAGAATTTGTTGAGAAGCAGAAGACCTACTCAATGTTTTGCAGCTGGTTTTAATGTTGTGGCTGATGGCTGTTTTCACCCAAGAAGCTTGCACATTTTATGAACTACCATTTTAATCACACACAGCCAGTTACAGTGTGTTGAGAGCAAGCTAAAATGCATCATCTTCCCTGGCAATGAAGGCTACAGAGCACAAAAAATAATCCCTCTAACGAGAGCCATCGTGTCTGCTCTATGCATATGTGTGTGCACAAGAAAGTGTGCATGTTTAGCTGAGTTTACAATGAAATCTGGCAACGTACTTTTCTGTCCTGCAGAGTGTCTTGCCTCTGAAACAGACTGATTCATTTCTTATCCTTATCCTTCATTGATAAGAAAAGGGTTTTGTTGAGCTGTCAGCTCCCTACCCATCAGTGGGTGCTTGATATAAGAATTGCATAACACTTTGGTCAAGAGAGAAAAATAATAAAAAAGAAAAACAGCAAACCTAGCTATCCTCCCCTTCCCCTGCAATAAAGCCATACATCCCTAGTCTATGATTGTTAAAAAAATACCCGTATGCTCCTATTCAATGATCCCACAGATCCAACAACTGTCACCTTAACTCATGGAATGTTAAATTGACAAGACCGCCTCCTAAAAGCAGGATGTCTGAGAGTAATTTTGCTAATTAATTTTGCATTTTCAGTGTAACAAAAAACTGTTTTTCAGACTGATTTATGCAGCTTCTTTGAACATTCATCTCTGATTGAGGTACCAAAGCATCCACAGGGTTTTGGTTTAGACTGGGCAACTCTTCATTTAACAGTAAGAAAAGGTACCTGAAAATAGCAACAACACCTTCCTGAGGTAGTCTCAAAACACTCGTCACATGTGCCTAGGCGCCCCATCTGTATAAAATAAACTCTTTTAAAGTCTAGCTCTAACAATGGCAACACTGACACATGGAGCAAAATGGATACACACTTGTAAACTCCAAAGACCAATGCATCTACGAGCATTTGTTTTGTACAGAAGCATGTGCACAGTGTAAATCAGCATACATTCAGCTCTGTCGTGTAATAAATATATAAAGAAAAAAGTTACAAAAAACAAACTAGCTGCTTGTCACATTCACAAGAGGGGAGACCAGTCCTCGACTCGGGTGTCGGGGAGGGTTTAGTTTCCGGTGGAGGCGGTCACACAGGGCGACGGGCTGGTCCTGTAGCTAGTCAGGCTGGATTTGCAGGAGTGCAAGACTGCTTTGAACAAGAGAGGGAGCTGCTCCAGAGGGACATTCACCAGCTTTGCTGAAAAGAAAACCAAAACACACAGCACTTTAGTTCATGATTAGTTTAGCTTCTATGCAGTGGACATTTTCATTTGAACATCAGAATCATGTCCGAGAGGCAACCTCCAGGGCTGACAAATTAAGGGAACATAAGTGCCTAAAACTGTTCCTCTGGTGGCCACTTGAGGCTGGCACCAACAGTGTGTCCAAATAGACTCCCATGTTAAACCATCCAATTTCAGGAATGAAATGAACAGATTGTACAAATAACAGTTTTGGTCTCTATAACTAATTTCTTTCTTCGTAACAACTTTTACTGGGGCGATTTTTTAAATAACTTATTCATTTGATTTTGTTACAGCTTCGGAGGTGGCTATATCTCAGGAGGTAGAGGAGGCCATCTACTAATTGGAAGGTTGATGGCTCAATCCCTGGCTGCTCCAGTCTGCATGCCAAAGTATCCTTGGGCAAGATACTGAACCCCAAGTTGATGTCCGATGCGTTTATCAGAGTGTGAATGTATGTGAATTCATTGAGCTGATAGTATAAATTTTTCTGACAAAAGTAGACAAAAGCTCTAAAAAATACAATTCAAGAACAGCATTCATATGAGTATTTGAATGCATTTCTAAAGTTACCAGCAGCATTCTTCAACAATAGCCTGAACAGTTGTTTAAGGGCTTACTTGAGATGCAGCGGATATCCGGCAGACACATCATGATTTCAGGGAAGCGTTTAGGCTGGAGTGGGTACTTAGACTCAATGTAGTCCTGACACACGCACCAATAGCGTTTATTCAGCTGCTCAAGCTGGGAGATGTTGGACAGTCCTCTGATATCTGTAGAGGGATGGAAGGTATCAAAGTCAAGTGGAAAAGATTGCAATGGTGAAGAAAAGAAACACTGGAGATTTTGTTTTACCTTGGTTGAGGAAGTTGATGGTTTTCATACAGGCATACTCCTCATTGCTGATCTTTAAATGGTGAAGTTTGCGAAACAGAATTATCAACCTCTCCATCACTTCCATCCCATCCTCGCTGAATCTGAGCAATCACACACAGACTTGTCAGTTTTGCTGAAAAAACATAGAGCTACAGTATGAAGCTAGACAGTTGGCGCCTTTTAAATCTACAACTCAAACCATAACATAGACTTAGGTTAGTGGGTTTACTGTCCTCATTAGAATCCACTGTATAATGGAGCAGTATATAAAAAAAGAAGAAAAAAATCCCCTCAGCACCATTATCTTAAGCTTCCATGCTTGAATGGACAAGGCAAAAAATGAGGGAGGGAATATGTCAGATCTATTAAGAGTACTTAAAACATCTTGCTGATCCCACAGCTTTTTGAAGAAAAGATTCATAAATTAATTCCACTTTTTAAACACCAATTTTCTGTCTCACTCTTCTAATCTTCTTCACAAACTTTAACAATACCACTGTAAATCAAACGTCCACTTCTAAAACCACTAAACTGTGGGCGAATTGACCAAAGCAGCAGAGCTGTATTAGAAGAATGTGCCATAAGGTTAAACTATACACGTTTGATTTACACAGGAACACTCCCTCCCTTCCCCCACGCATCCTTTTCTACTTAGAGTGAAACAAACTTATATAGTACATATGCCAGACAGTGCTAGCCACAGCTCAGTTCTGAGGAGTCCTCCTATTCACGGACCGCTTCACTGGGCCTCACCCAGCAATAACACTTTTCCTGCTGTGACGGAGAAAAATATCAAGCCCTTTTAGAGATGATAAGCTCACAAAGTGAAACATCTTGCCTTTGCAGAGGGAACGTTGAATTCCTAATTGATGCCTTCATTTTTAGTGAAACACTGAATTGGCACATCTCCAGGAGCCTAAAACTAACATTTAATATCTTATAGTGAAATAGCCCCACAAAAGACAAATAGGAGGCGGCTGTAATCATTGTAGGTGAGATATTATTACCAAAACATATAACATGAATGAAGGTCATTTCTTTCTGATATATATCAATGTCATGACTATAGAGCTAGATTCCTTATTGTTGTGCTTAACTGTGCTAGATTAAGCTATTTAGCTTGTCTGGTAAGGTTACTTTAAAAACCAACTCTGTTACATTACAAAATTACAAGATTACTGCCATTAACAACTAAGCCTCTAAACTAAGAAATTCCCTACTGAGAAAATTAACTTGTTAAAGGAACTTTTGCACTACCAGAAATTAAACACTGCTTTGCATTAACCTCTAACTATAGTCCTGACACACTGGCTTTACTTGCTGCACAGTGAGCTGATATTGGTAGCTTCTCCTCCACCACAGAAGCAGTGAGAAGCTTGATATTGTTTTTCCTCAGAGTGACAGCTTTAGCCAACCTAAAATCTAGCCTTGCTGAGCAGGGTGAGGTATACTGCAGAGTTGAAGGAAAAAGTTCTTTATGACTACTCAAACAATACTCCTGCATAGACAATGAATGCAACGTCAGGGTTGGTAAAAGGAAGTCAATGCAGAAGTGCCAGAGAGGCGACCAGATGGTGACAGCTGTAACTGGAAAATGGCTTTCTGACTTGACCTCTATAAACACTTTCCTGATATGGGGCTCGGTCACGTATTTTGGGCCATATTGAATAAAAACAATTCCGTCTGTTTTGTAAATATTGGTTATACCATGCTTCAAAAAGGAGAGTTCTACTTGGTATGGTCACTGGCCAATGTGATTGTCATTAGCCAGTGAGCAAGCAGATCTGCCCCTCCTTATCATATATGTTTCTTTTTTTGTTTGTTTGTTTGTTGTAAACCAAGTTGGCGAGGGTGAAAACACTAATCTTGAGGTTTTAAAGCAAGAATTCAGAAACCAATGGATGACGTCACAGAGGCTACATCCATCTTTTATATTGTTTCTGTTCCGCAGTTTTTACACAAAAATGTTAATCTGAGCACCTCTAACAAATTAAAGGGAGCTATTTAATAGTTATAAACTAAATGTAGTAAATAAATCTTGGGACAACTTTCCTACATTGTTTTTGTCAATTAAATAATTAAAGTTACACTAAACCTCGAAACAAAACAACCAATCTATTATCTTTCGCCCTCCAAGCACTTGGCACTCACCCCTGTAGCTCGTCGTCAGATGGTGTGTACTTTGCTGTGATGTCGGCCAATTCTCCAAAGACCTGGCCACTGTAGATAGTGAGGCAGGAAAGCAGGATGAGCTCCTGCCAGGTGGAGCTGAGCAGGCAGGTGTAGTCCTCTATGGAGAGCTCGCAGAAGAAGGGTAGCTTCTTGATCCAGGAGATCTGGCGGAAGAGCAGCTCGTCTGCCAGGCGGCACAGCAGAGCAAACAGCTCCACTTGTGTTACCTTGTACCTGGGAAGCAAATGGTGATGAGAAATGGTTAGGATAGACAGACATCTGGTAGGCAGGAAAAATCTAATCTGAAGCAATTGATCACATATTAATATCGAAAAGACCACCGTTCTGCATGGCTTGACACAATATTCCAATCCACAAAGCACTGATAAAGGATATCATGTACAACAGCTACAGTTTACTTGCTTTTTTTTTTATTCCTTATCATCTTGTCCCTCTATATTCTCCACATTTTATAGAGCCATGCTGGCAGTCTGCTTAGCCTTCAGCTAATTTTTAAAAATTCTAAATGGGCTGAGCTACCCACAGAGACAGAATACCAGCTGAATTCCAAGGCCTGCCATTTATTAAAACATTTCACTGAATTTAGATGAGGAATAAATGTAAAATACCAAGAAAAAAAATTATATGAACACAACAAATTTATTTAAAAGAATCTCTAAAACATCCAAATACTGTGAAAGCTGCAATATTAAGCAAAAAAAGATATTAAATTATATATATTTCCCCACTCGCCCGCGGGACCTCTACCAGAGGCCTGGGAGCTTGAGGGTCCTGCGCAGTATCTTTGCTATTCCTAGGACTGCACTCTTCTGGACAGAGATCTCTGATGTCATCCCTGGGATCTGTTGGAGCCACTCGCCCAGTTTGGGGGTTACTGCCCCGAGTGCTCTGATTGCTGTTGCCTTAACCTTCCACATCTTTTCTCGCTCCTCTCTCAGCCCTTGGTATTTCTCAAGCTTTGCATGTTCCTTCTTCCTGATGTTTCTATCACTTGGTATAGCTACATCTATCACTACAGTCTTCTTCCTCTGCTTGTCCACCACTACTATGTCCGGTTGGTTAGCCATCACCAGTTTGTCTGTCTGTATCTGGAAGTCCCACAGGATCTTAGCTTGGTCATTCTCAACCACCCTAGGGGGCGTATCCCAATTTGACCTTGGGACTTCCAGGCCATACTCGGCACAGATGTTCCTGTATACCAGTGCTTCTCAAATAGTGGGGCGCGCGGCGCCATGCCAAGGGGGGCGCATGTGACCCCAGGGAGCATGCTTTTTTTTGCCGTACTAGCAGGAGATATGAAGTGCAGTAAACAAACCCTAAAGAAAAATGGAAAAATATTTAACAGTGACGAAAAGAAAGGTGGAGAGAGAGGTGGAGATAATGAGACAAACCAAAGTCTCCCGAAAGCTAAGACGAGGAAATATGACGAAGCTTATGTAGCGCTTGGCTTCACTGTGACTACGGTGGGAGACGAGGAAAGACAGGTGTGTCTATATTTCTTTCTTTTTTCTTTTTTTGTTTTCTTTAATGTTAATAAGGATACAATGTTATGCAGAGATGTACTTATAATAACAATTTTATAGACAAATGATACTATTTATAGTCACGGGGGAGAGTGGGGGGT
>VUQS01049864.1:0-10313 GCA_015108495.1 Heterochromis multidens | reverse complement strand
GGGTAACGAAGGAGTGGCTTCGTAAGAAGCATTTCAAGGTCAAAATACCAGCAACAGTGTGTGAAAACCTTGTGAAGACTTACAGAAAACGTTTGACCTCTGTCATTGCCAACAAAGGGTATATAACAAAGTATTGAGATGAACTTTTGTTATTGACCAAATACTTATTTTCCACCATAATTTGCAAATAAATTCTTTAAAAATCAGACAATGTGATTTTCTGGATTTTTTTTTCTCATTTTGTCTCTCATAGTTGAGGTATACCTATGATGAAAATTACAGGCCTCTCATCTTTTTAAGTGGGAGAACTTGCACAATTGGTGGCTGACTAAATACTTTTTTGCCCCACTGTATATATATACACACACACACACACACACACACACTGGATTATGTTTATAGAATGGATCATGGTTCACAACATTAACCCTCTGAAAACTGATGCTTACCCAGTGACTGTTCCTCCAAGGCTTTACAAGCATTCATATGTGACAGTGACAATTATAACCACCACTGCCTAAAGGTGGTGCATCACTGCACAGGTGCCAAAGGACACCTTGTGCGTATCTTGGCAGTACTTAGTGGAGGCTCAGGTGGCAGAGAGGGTAATCTGCTAATCAGAAGGCCGGCAGGTCAGTCCCCAGCTCCTCCAGTCTGCATGTCAAAGTTTCCTCAGACAAGATACTGAACCCCAAGAACCCCTACATAAGTACCAGTCCATCTCTAAGACACCATGGGCTTTGATTAAACAGCAGTATTTGTTGCCCTGGGAAATAGAAGGGGTCTGTAAAGTTTCAGCACAACTTTCCAACAATGAAGACATGAAAATGTCTGCTAAAGAAATTATACTGTGTAAATGAACTGTTAATTGTTATGGTTAAGACCACTGCCTTCACATTAAAATGTAGTTATTGCACTGACAGGGAGTGGCAAATACTAAACAAGTTTGCTCACTGCTGCTAATTGTCTTAGCAGAACATAAAAGCATGCAGACACTAATAGCTTCAGTTTCGGCACTGATGGGGATCCAGGAACACAAAACAAGCAGAGTGACTGAGTTTTAATGTTTGGTATTACTTTAAAATTAGTGTAGTGTTTTTTTTGTTTTTTTTCAGGGAGGGGGAAGAAAAAAAGAAGGTGTGATTTAAGAGGAGAAAGAAGGAGGAAGAGAGCCACTAGCCTTTCCTCCATCCACATTCATTACATTTCCTCTTTACTTTTTTTTTCCTCTTCTGTGAGAGCCACGGCTTCACTCCTGTCACTGTCAGCCAAACAGGATCACACGTTATTTGACAAGAGAAGAGCTGTGAGACAAGGAAAGCTGTTATATGTGTGAGACAGAAAAGGTTACCAGTTACATCTTCACTGACAGGAAGATTTAAAGGGAGACCGTAGGGCTTTAGGATGCTTCAGTGATTTAAGAGGGCCTTGTGTTTGGCTTCTGACATTTCGGGTTAGTAGTTTTACGGCACAAAGAAAGCTGGTGTGAGCAAAAATGGGAGGGATGGAGGATGGAGGGAGGTAAGGGCAAGAGGAAAGGAGAAAAAGATACCGTATAAACAAAAACTAAGCCTATGATTAAACTTAAATGAGTTACATATATATAAAGATAGAAAAGAATGAAAAGGTTAATAGAATGAAGACATAAAAAGAGAAAAGAGAGTGAAATAAGGAGCATAAAGGGTAGGGAGGAGCAAAGATGGTCATATGGGATGCAGATGAAGAGAAAAGGAAAGGCCATGGAAGAAGGAGAGGAACTGAAGGCTGGTTAGCAAGGGGTAAACTTTGGTGAGGAGAAGACTAAGGAGTGGGGATTACGTGAGGGAAAGGATTATCTTACATAGCGAGAGGAAAAGACGGAAGACATGGCACAAGATATCAAAGGAGATAGAACAAAGTGGAAGTCTGAGGAGGGAGGTGCTTGAAAAGTATTGTTTCACTTTTTTTTTTTCCTCGGTTTGCCCAGAGCACGAGGGTTTGTTGATACAACTGTGGTGAAGATAACATTTGATGAAGGGAGAGGAGGGAGGAAGGCGGGGTACTCAGAGATAAAGACAGAGCCAAGGCTGTGATTAGATAAAGATGTTTTGGGGACGAAAAAGGATAGAGGAGACAGCTGACCTCTGCGTGTGCCCGTGTGAAATGAGTTTTATAGTCAGGACCCCTGCCTGCCAGACAGATGAAAGTCCACAGAGACAGAAATAAAGTACATCCCTGTTTATTGCTTTAATCCACCTCTCTTCCACTCCCCTTCCCAACACTCCCTCTTCTTATCCACTCACCTTTCTCCAGACGTACACTCCCCTCCTTCCTCCTCCTTCCTGCTTCACAGTCTCATTGAGTTTTCTCCGCAGAAATTTCAAATATATTTGAACAACCACATTTTTTTTTTCCATTTCTGGAGTTAATAACAGTTTGGCTTCTTAAAAAAATGTCTACAGACATCTTTTATCTTTTCCCAATTTATTAGAATATCTGGATTTATATTTAGAAAAAATAAATAAGATAAGATTTTAAATGGCATAGACAACCTCCAGGGCATGTTTTGCAGATTGGGTGCATTTAGCATTGTTGCGGTTGCAGTCAGCCATGTGTGCACTTGCAATCTTGCATCTTGATCAAATTATAATTTTAAACTTAAAAAAAATTATGAAAAGAGAGAGAGAAACAAAGAATGACAGAGAGAAGTGCACAAAGGGGGCGTATTGAAGGGGAGTTATATGAGGACAGATAGATTATATTCAGACTCACATAATCCAGCCATTGTTTCTTCATCTCTTTATTGAATCCACCTTTCTGGTCTTGATGAATCAAATATGGTTGTGTGTGTCCACATAAGGCTGTTGCCCGGCTACAGATTTGTCTCTCTAATCTCAGCAATCTAAAAAACATATATTATATTCAAAACATATACCGGATATTTATTCTGTGCATTATGGCCTTTCAGCTGCGATAATGTGATTATACACACACACACTGTAGTTTAAGGCTTTCTTATAATGGGCTCTGGAAGCAAATACATCTGATCTTACTTATTTTTCTTTGTTAGTGATTCATTTCTTATTGTGTTGTGCAGCAGATGTAGACTCTGCATTCACTCTTCCACACTGTTGCTCAACCTCTGACTCACAGCCGGTCTTTTATCTTCCTTCTGCTTCTGTCTCCACTTGCTGCTTTTCAGAGGTTTGCTGTGTAATCAGTAAACGATGTTAAAGCTATTTCAGTAATTGGCTGTTAGTTTAGGCATGAACTAAAATGTGCACAGAAAAGCTGTGACTGTAAAGTACGAAGTGATTCGGGAGCCATTCTGGTTTCTCATCCTCAGGTCAAAACACTGACATCTACAGTCAGGTCCATAATTTGCTGGACAAAGAGTTAAATCAACCAATATGTGATTGAAGTGCAGACTTCCAGCTTTAATTCAAGGGATTTTACAAAATCAATTTGTATACACAAAAACGTTTTTTATACACAGTACAAAGTAATTGGACAATTGACTGACAAGCACTTTAATGGCCAGGTGAGGCCAGCTTCATTGTTAATACATAACAAGTGAAAGAGACACAATATCTGACTGTAATTTTAAATGTCAGGCCCAAAGAGATGTCGCAAGACGGTGCAAGTGAGGAAGGCCATCATTAGGCTGAAAAAGCAAAATAAACCTCTCAGAGAGAGAACAGAAACTTTAGGAGGGACTAAATCAACAATCTGGTACATTAAAAAAAACAATGAATGCACCGAGCAACTCAGCAACACCAGAAGTCCTGAAAGACCACAGAAGACAACTAAAGTGCATGATGACAGAATTATTCCCATGGTCAAGAAAAACAACTTCACAACATCTAACCAAGTCAAGAACACTCTCAGGAAGGTAGGAGTGTCATTGTCAGAGACTATAATTAAGAGATGCCTTTGTGTATGTAAAAACAGAGGGTTTGCAACAAGCTGCAAACCACTGATTACACTCAAGAACAAGAAGGCCAGATTAGACTTTACCAGAAAACATCAAAAAGCCTGAACAGTTCTGAAAAACATTCTTTGGACAGATGAAACCAAAAGAAATGATGAATGATGGGAAGAGAAAAGTATGGAGGAGAGAAACAGCTCATGATCTGAAGCATACTACATCTGTCAAACATGGTGGAGGCAATGTTATTGCATAGGCATGTATGGCTGCCACTGGAAGCAGGTCACTAGTGTTTATTGATGATGTGACTGCTGATAGAAGCAACAGGATGAACTGTGAAGTTTACAGGGCTATACTCTCTGCTCACATTAAGCCAAATGCTGCAAAACTGATCAGACAGCACTTCACTGTGCAAATAATATGATGACTCAAAGCAAACTGCAAAAGCAACCCAAGAGTTTCTCAAGGCAAAAAAATGGGATGTTCTTCTATGACCAAGTCAGTCATCTGATCTCAACGAAACAGAGCATGATTTTCAATTATTAAATACAAAACTAAACGCAGAGAGACCCACAAACAAGCAGCAACTGAAGGCGGCTGCAGTAAAGGCCTGGTGGAGCATCTCAGGGGAGGAAACAGCATTTGGTGATATCTGTGGGTTCTAGACTTTAGACAGTCATTGGCTGTAAAGTATTAAAATTCTTACATTTAAAATTATGTAAGTTTGTCCAGTTGCTTTTAAGCATAAAAATGTCTGTAATTCCTAAACAGTTAATGCAAAATTTTGGTCAAACCCCTTGAATTAAAGCTGAAAGTCTGCATTCAGTCACATCTTGATTGTTTGATTTAAAATCCACTGCGGTGATGTACAGAGGCAAAAAATTAATAAAACTGAGTAATTGTCCAAATACTTATGAACATACATATTTGAAATTAAAAAGAAAAAAACTGTCAAAAAAATACTTACCTATACTTACTTTCAATTCAATTCAATTCTGTTTTATTTATATAGCACCAAATCACAACAACAGTCGCCTCAAGGCGCTTTATATTGTGAGGTAAAGACCCTACAATAATACAGAAAAGAATATCTGGATTTGTTATTACTAAAAAGTAAAAGTCCTGCATTCAAAATCCTCCGAAAGCGAAAGTACCGACATATGATTAGATAAATGTAATTTAATTTTCAAAACAAAAGCTTTTATTTTGCACATAAATGGAGCAATATTTGATTTTTAATTGTACACATGAATACATGAATGTGTATGTAAAGTTTTAAAGTTGAAGTGCAGAAATTTGTATCGCCTTCTATGATTCCGATCTCAAAAGCATCGAATCCCTCATTTCCCATAATGCAGCCTGACAGCACCTTTCGCTACTTGGTAAACTTTATATTTTTTATATACTCTGCACAAATGCCTGATGAGTGCTCCTTGTAAAACTGGTGGAGTGGTTCTTTAACTATATTACCATTTGGTAGATAAACCCACCTTTGACTTGATATAAAGATGGATGCAAAAAGTCGTGACACCGTCTGTAGGTTTACATTGGAGCCAGTTTGAAGGCCAGAGGTGCAGCTTATTAATGTTTCCTGGAAATACTGACTGAGCCACACATGGGCAACATTAGATACTTTAGCTAAATTGTGCTAACATATTATAATCAGTTAAAACAATAAACACTATTTCCAGATAGCAAAATGTTATGAACTTATTAGTGTAATTATGAAGCACAGTAGAACCGTGTTGGGAGAAAATTCTTTGTAAGATCACTGCTCGATATGAATGTACTGTATTTTCTAATATATTTGTTATGCAAAATCTTAATATGCAAAGTAAAAAAATAAGTCAAACAGTCACATTATTGCACACTGAATATGCAATATACCTCTGAAGTGTAGTGGAGTGAAAATAGTCTGATTTTTATTCTTTTATTGACCTTTTTGTCTTTCACTCCGGCTCTTCTTTCAGAAATCATGGATTTGTCTGTTTTGCTGCATATGTCTCCTGAAGACCACTCGGTCCACTGCACATTACGAGTATATTAATGTTGGCGTAAACCCACAGATGTTCTGTGTCTCTCAGCCACACATGCTCTGGGTTTATCTGAATCTGCAGGCAAATCCCCTTCATTTCAGTTATTTAAGTTGTAACAATATAAAGAAAGCTCTGACTCTAAATGCACATGGGAATGAAAAATCAGCTTTAACTTTGACATCTTTCCTCTTTAACATCAAGGGGGATAAATCAAAAAACACCAGTAGCTCAGCACAGTGTAGCTACATTTTGTTTTTTCTTATAGTCATTTAAATCCAGCTGCATTTTTGAGCCTGTTTGCTGAAGTGAGAACTATTACTGATGATCTCTTGATGCATGCTCAATAATCCAGGTAAAAGAATCCCAAAAAGCGTTTTTAGTGGGAGAAACGTTTCTCCCACTAAAAACGCTACATCCAGATGAACAGATTCAGCTTTTTGGGGTATTACTGATGATCCTTTCAGTGTACAAGAGCTGTATTTCAGAGAAATGCAGAAGCTGACTGTATGTGGTAAGTTAGGTTCTGGGATATTTGAACTGTGCATTCATGGTAAAGACATTTGGGTAAACCACATAACAGCACTAAAGAAACACTGTTTTATTTAAAGATATTGTAAATTTATGGTAAATTTACAGTACAGGAAAAACTATCATTTTCATGTATTTTTCCAAGCAAGAAAAATAAGAAATATCTCAAAGGTTTGACTGTCACTGAAGTGTGTTTGTGTGTATTCAAAGTGAAATATAACTCTTACCATGTGCAGGAGGTCTTGTGGGATTTCTGGTGGGGGTCTAGTCTTCCATTGTTCGTTCTTCTGACACAGATGCAAAGTTGACATATTTCAGGATTGTATTTAAGTAGCTACCTCTTGGAGTTGAGGAGCACTTATATACATGTGATTTTGCATTTGCTGATGCCCTGAGCTGTTTAGCAGCCTCAGGAATGTTAGTATAATCTAGATAAAATGCATTTTCCGTACAGATTTAAGTTAAACAGGTTACCAATGGTTAAAGATTTATTGCCAAGAAGCATTGAAGCATTGTTACAACAAAAAAATAATCAACCAAACACAAATTTCCTTACTTATTGTGCATATATATATATATATACACATTTTAGTGCACAGTGTCAAGGGTCTGTGCAAAGTGACGAGTATAATAAAAACAGCAATCAGCAGTTATGCCAACAGTTCAGGAAAATATGTTTCCTGAACTTTGCAGAAACTTTGTGTGCAAGCATTTCACACAACAAATCAAGGATCCATTTATATCTTCTTACATGAATTTGATCATATTCATACAAATGATGAATGCCCATTTGTCTTACAACACGTAAACACATCTTTTAATTAAATGTTTAGCATCTTAAAACTACATTTATTAAAAAGGATTTAATAGAAAACAATATTTAACATTTATTTACTAATGCATTGACCTAATGTACTCAATATCCATCAAAGTGATGCTAGATATTATAACTTTCACCTTCATGTCTTGGCTAAGCCACCTTATGGATGTTTTTCAAATACCTGCAACAAGTTTCTCATCTTCACTTGACAGATCAGGTGGTCCTTGTCCTCTATCAGATTCCTTCTCTTTCTTTTTTTATCCACATCAACTTTGGTGTCCAGAAGGTTCTTCTGAACCTCTTCTTTTTGAGCCACTGTTCTTTTCTCAGGGGACACAACATTCACCACCTCAGTTAATTCAGCCCAAGCCTATTTTTTTATGTATTTTTTTTTATTGTCATTCCAAAGCTAACACTTTGAAAAACTTTACCTTTTCTGCCTTCCATCTAGGACACCACTGCCTGATCTCTCCATGATATACCTTGGGGTAAATGGGTTTCCTTATATAAAGAAATGGGAGCATAGCAGTATCTTCTTCTTTTGGCTGCTCCATTTAGGGGTCGCCACAGCAGATCATCTGCTTCCATCTCACTGTATCCCTAGCATCCTCCTCTGTCACACCAACCCTCTCCATTTCCTCCTTCATTACATCCTTGAATCTTCTCTGTGATCTTCCTCTTTTCCTCCTGCCTGGCAGCTCCATATTCAGCATCCTTTGCCCAATTTACAGTATTCACTCTCCTTCCACTGCACATGTCCAAACCATCTCAGCCTTGCCTCTCTAACTTTGTCTCCAAACTGCTCAACCTGAGCTGTCCCTCTGATATACCCATTTCTAATCTTGTCCATCCTGGTCACTCCCAATGAAAATCTGAACCTCTGCCACCTCCAGTTCGGCCTCCTGTCTTTTTGTCAGTGCCATCATCTCCAAACGATACATCATAGCAGGCCTCACCACCATTTTGTAAATCTTCCCTTTCACTCTTGCTGCTATCCTTCTGTCATAAATCACCTCCATACTTGTCTCCACCCGCTCCACCCTGCCTGCACTCTCTTGGTCACCTCTCTTGTGCACTGTCTGTTGCTTTGGATGGGGGCGTAGCAGTATGCTGACTGGAAATAACGGGCATGCACCTGTCAGGTTAAAAGGATTGTGATTCACTAACAACGTGAACTCTTTGTGTATTTTTTGTCTACTTTTATTTATTTATTTTATTTATTTTGTCATATAATTCATATGTTGTTGGACTAAATATATAATCACTATCGATCACAGCAAATGTTAAGTTTAAATATAATACAGGACAGTTTTTTATTTGTGATGCTCAGTTTTTCCATGTCTTTGTTTTCTTTTTGTTTGTCTTCAGGACCTGGACAACCTTCAGATCCAGCTGGAAGAGGTGCGTTTCTTCGACCTGTTTGGATACAGTGAGGAGGAAGGAGGTTGGCTTTGTTTCATGTGTAACAACCCTGAGAAAGCTACAGGTACACACACACACACACACACACACACACACACACACACACACACACTAAGAAAGGCAGTAAGAGTAGAAGGAATGAAGAAATGGGCTGTTATTATCTGAAAATTGAACCCCTCCACCTTTATAAACATTTCAGTGTACATTTCCGCTCTTGCATATCATCAAACATCAAAATTACACACTTTGCCTCACACACTATGTTCTCCTGCGGTTTCCCCTAAATTGCTCCCATCCTTTGCTCTCTTCTCTAAACGGAGGAATGAACAACTAAAGTGGGATTTTAAAAGATTGCTTTCTCATTTCTTGTCATCTCACTAGCTCTCTTGGGCACAGTCTTCTTTCTCTGGGGAGCTCCATGGGATGTTTTCCCTCAAAATGCCTTCAAGGGATATAACCTTTTCCCAGAACAGTGAAGGAAACTGGAGCAAAGAGCAGCTCTTACAAAACAGCTGCCAACCTGATTTAAGCGTTTTTAAAGTCACTATAAGCAGTCAGTCACTTCCACCATGACTCAGATGTAATTGCTTTACTTTGGACCGGTGACCCCTTTCAGTGAGTACTTTGTGGTGATGAAGTAAGACCTGGAATAATGACCAAATCTTAAATCACCTTTGGTTTACGATCTGAGTATGTTCTCTGTTTGCCTACTACACCTCTTCACACATGGTGTAGAGGTGTAGTAGTGGTGTAAATCTAGAGGCAGAATTAGGTGGTTTAAATCAACAGATACCAATCAGATGTGAGATGGCACCCTGTTTTATGAAAGAGGGATCCATCAAAGTCTAATCTTGAAAACCTTGGTTTGTGGAGGAGATTCATGGCCACCTGTCAAGATTTTGAACTCCATCTACATCAGTATTTAATAGAAGAAATTAAGGACCATTGTTAGCTTCTCCTGGAGCAGTCAAGCAACAGAGATCAAGTAATAGTGATGTAATAGCAGTTGTGGCTCTCTTCCACAGTGTCTTTTGTCCTGTCTCCCTCCCCTCATCCCCAACCGGTCACGGCAAATGGCTGCCCCTCCCTGAGCCTGGTTCTGCTGGAGGTTTCTTCCTGTTAAAAGGAAGTTTTTCCTTCCCACTGTCGCCGAGTGCTTGCTCATAGGGGGTCGTCTGATTGTTTATATTACATTATATTATTTATATTATATTGTTTATAAATAAAATTGAATTGAATTGAAATTGTAGATAATTCTCCTTTAATTGTAGATAAAGAAAAGTTAAGTAAACCTCAACATTGCCACGACTGTGATTGGGGGTGAGGGGAGGAAGACAGGGCAAAAGACACACTGAGAGCCAGAGATTAATAATAACTCATGATTAAATGCAGAGTGGTGTATAAACACATCATGGGAAACCCCAGCAGCCTAGACCTATTGCAGCATAACTAAGGGAGGATTCAGGTTCACCTGATCCAGCCCTAACTATAAGCTTTATCAAAAAGGAAAGTTTTAAGCCTACCTTATTTTCCGGACTACAAGGCGCACCTGAATATTAGCCGCACAAGCTAAAATTAGGGGAAAATCCTGTTTTGTTCA
>VUQS01049862.1:6826-21852 GCA_015108495.1 Heterochromis multidens | reverse complement strand
TTCAGCAGGACAATGCAAAACCACATACTGCAGCTATTACAACAGCATGGCTTCGTCAGAGAAGAGTCCGGGTGCTGAATTGGCCTGCCTGCAGTCCAGATCTTTCACCTATAGAGAACATTTGGTGCATCATTAAACGGAAAATATGTCAAAGACGACCACGAACTCTTCAGCAGCTGGAAACCTATATCAGGCAAGAATGGGACCAAATTCCAACACCAAAACTCCAGAAACTCATAACCTCGATGCCCAGACGTCTTCAGACTGTTTTGAAAAGAAGATGAGATGCTACACCATGGTAAACATGCCCCTGTCCCAACTATTCTGAGACCTGTAGTAAGCATCAAATTTGAAATGAGCTAATTTTGTGCATAAAATTGTAAAATTTCTCAGTTTAAACATTTGTTATGTTATCTATGTTCTGTTGTGAATAAAATATTGACTCATGTGATTTGGAAGTCCTTTGGTTTTTTTTGTTCAAATTTAAAGAACATCCCAACTTTTCCAGAATTCGGGTTGTAACTTCCTGTTTAATCTTTTCTGATTTCAGGCTGACTTGCGTTCATACCTGAGTGAACCAGAACTGCCAGGAGTGACCCATCACAACACGGGGTCTGACACTGACTATCAGTATTTCTCAAGTAAAGGTATCTGACAAGTAACATGCAAATGAAATATACTGCACAATATCTGACTGGAAAAGGTTTCCTGTTAACCTTCATTACATCATTTGATTGCAGCCAGTGAATCCCCAGCAGCATGGTGTAGTCTAGCTACAGCATATTTTAAATATCATATAAGTCCTGGATACATATAGAGGTGTATTGTGATGGGATTGTGTTGTAAAGGATGGAGGTATTAGAAATTGCATTCTCTGCAAGTATTAAATAAATTCTTTAAAGGATTAAAAGAGAAGGTGTGTAGAGGAAAATACTTATTTTAATTAGATATTAAGATGAAGTCTTTTTAGACTAGAGTATTCATCAGTTAAAACTGGGAAAATTTGCTTATTAAATGGTAAATGGACTGATCCTTATATAGCACTTTTGTACTCTGAGCATTCAAAACAGCTTTTCTTACTTGTAAACCTTCCTTTAGTTATAGAATTATCACCACTTAGAGGAGCCTGATGTTTGAAAGTGGATGATCATCTGGAATTTAATTAAAATTTCTTAAAATCTAAAATGTGAAATTTTTTAAAATAAAGAATCTGATTTTGTAAATACTTCTTAAGTTTAGCAATTACATAAAGATATTTTTTAATGTTGATACCTTTTATAACACCTGACCCCTCATCTAACAGGGTATTTAACATGTTTATTTATTTATTTTTAAGTTAAACGAAGTCCAACTGTTGTTATTGACTAGGTCTGTCAGGCTCCTCATCTCAACAGAATCAGTCCAACTCCATCTCATCCTATGTCACCCTAAGGAGAGGACCCGGGAGCTCTGCAGCAAAGGTGAGTAAAGACAGTAAGCTGGAGAAACTCAGGGTTTTGTTGTGAGTCCTCTTTGAATCTTATGTTCAATGACATGTTCGTGTTTAATAATGTAATACTGACACCACTGAAAAAATCTCCCATATCCACCATATAATAAACACAACTTCCTTACAGTTTAGACACTGGGTTTGGAGACCATCTGTCTGAGCAATAGCAACAGATAGTCTTTGTATCTAGGTTTTACTATTGAATTTGTTTTTCTGCCCCTTTTGAAGTTGTCTTATTGACTGGGTGCAGATCTTGACTATGTCCAGTCTAAGTGATAGATTTGGCAGTATGGAAAGAAAAAGAGGTTCTGGATTAGGTCCATTTAGCACCATGGGAGGACTAACGATTAGACAGTCAGCACTGTGGGTGGGATTTAAACCATTTTCAAGCTGTAACAGGGGTATTTTAAACAGCCAGTGTTTGCTTTTTTTCAGCACCCACCACACATGGCTCTTGAGCAAACAGTTTTTACTTTGCTCTGCTTCACTCTTACAGTCTCAACAACAAACAGCATGTTGGCATGGCTATGCATCTAAATTACTTTATACTGAGGTGGATAGTTGATCTCTAATGACTGGTTAGGGAAAACTGAATCCTCTCCCCAATGGAAATTGATAGTGTCTGAATGAAGGTAGAAACTGAGTGTCATAGGATGACAGTTCTGATATGAGACTTTTTCTCTTAAGGCACTAACCATCCATCCCCATCTCTTACCAAAGCCTTCCTTGTTCTACTTCTCCCTGTCTTTACTCTTTCCTTGACTCCACAGGAGAGACCTAAGAGTGCCTTGGATTGTCTGTCATCACCTTCTGAAGTCCTGCAGTCCCTGAGCAGCCAGCCCCGAGGCCGAATGACTGCGGAGGAGCAGCTGGAACGAATGAAGCGCCACCAGAAAGCGTTGGTTCGGGAGCGTAAGAGGAACCTCAGCCAGGGCGAGCGTTCCTGCACGGGTCTCTCTGCCTCCAGTGTCACCACCCAACGCTCGTCCTCCTCCTCAAGGCTTCCCTCAAGCACCTCCGATCCTTCAGCCTCCGTACGTTACCCCCAACTCCACCGCAGCAGCAGCAGGCACAGGGAGCACCAACTCCACCACCAGAGCTGCTATGCCACTCTCCAGCCCCCAGGCACATAATATACTAGTGGAATGCTAACACACTAGCACTGTCTGCCTTGTGTAACCACTAGCCATTGATGGTAGCCAAAAACACTAACACGCTAAAGGGCGGGACTGACTACAGCTGGCTTGCTAGCTTGGTTAATACTGTAAAAACAGTGGGAGACAAAAGGAGCACAGGGGATTGTGGGTAATGCTTGGCTAGTTTCAGACCAGAAAAAAGACGCGCCCTGTATATTTTATTTTATTTTTTAAAGGTTCAGGGGTTCAAGTGAACCTTATTACCACTGCTCCCTGGTGGGACCTCACTGACACAATTCTGAATGTAAATCCATTGAGAGGAGGAGTTAGTTGAAGGCATCAATCTGCCTTCCTTTCTCAGTTTTAGCCACCACAAAGTAGAGAGAAGAATCCATTTATGTACATCTACATACTGTGTACTTGTACACTTTTATTTATTTACTGAGTGATATTTTCAGTATACAGCTGTACAGTTATATTTTGTAGAGATTTGGTATTTAGAGCATATAAAAGATTGATGGAAATGTTGTTAAAAGAAAATATAAATTTTCAGGTTGATGAAATGAAGAAAGATGCAATGCTAGTGGCACAAAAAAATCATGATCTCCCCTCCCTGCTTTCTTTTCTTCAGTCGAAGTCCAAGTGCCTTGTTATGTTGACGATCTTTTTGCCTTTGTCCCAAATGTACCTCCTTAATCAGCATTTGAGCTAATCACGGTGTGTTTCAGGCATGCGTCCCCACTTCAGAATCATAGAAACGATGCAAGCGCTACCTTTATGTGCAATAGCAGAATTTAGTCAGGAAGATGTGGGGACACTGCTGGTTTTAATCCCTAAAGGAAAACTTTGACATTTACATTAATCTAGCTCACAGGTAGCTGTGCCCCTTGGTTTGAGTGAGGAATACTATCAATGCTAATGTGCTTTGGTGAAAAAATATATTGAAGTTTAAAATGTCAAAGTCTTCCAGTAAGGTTACACATGATAACTGCCGTATTGGTATTATGATTGCAAACTAACCAAATGTTTAACCACACAGCTGTGAGAGCTGCCTGTAAATCAACTACATTTCCCATAAATCCTTGAAATCAAATTTTCCTATAACAGTAAGCAATACATAGCCTGCCACCTTCTGCTAATCATTTTCACCCATTTTAGTTCACATAATAATAATGATGATAATAATAATAATAATAATAATAATAATAATAATAATAATAATGATAATAGTAATAATAATGATGTATGCCAGAGCATATTTTATTTTTATGTACTCTACCAGCATTAAACATGTTTACACCATTTGAATTTTTATTTATACATTATTTTGTGTGGACTACATCATTATTTTTTAGCTTTTAACTGTGTTTCATAATTACACTGACATATTTAAATCTGAAAAAAAGAGCTGGCCTATTTTGTATTCTTTTATAAATCACAATTATACATGACAGGATCAAGCAACTGGGCTGACATGCAATAAAAATAAAAAATAAATGTGAACAAGAAGTGGACAACTTTGTCATGGAAGATCTGTGTGTTAAATGTAAGAAAGTAAAGATTATGTGGCTGTTTGATTGCCTTGTGTGAGGTACAGTTTGACTCTTTTAGTGATCTGAGGCATTAATATATCCAAGAGAGAAAAAAGAAAATTGGCTTTATAAGATTTACAGTTCAAATTAATTTACAAACATGTATTAAAGAGAAAATCTGCAAGCACTGGTCATTTTTACTTGATGTATTGTTGACACATTTCCTGTTAACAGGTGAATCAAACAATCCTCGCAGTAGAAGATACTGAAAGTCCATGTTCTTGTTATTCTATAGTTATATTTCTTCAAATGGCGCAGCTGTCCACTCCTTGTTTTCAGACAAATATTCACCCCAAAAGCTTTTCTGCCATATTGTTTTTATCTTTTCACAGCTACATAAAGCCTATCAGATGAAAGAGAACTAGTAAAACGAGAATGCTCAGTTGGAGATTAGAAATATAGTAGAGAACTTAAAGAAATGAACTGCTAATCGCCACCTAATTCTGTGTAATTGAGAAGCAACGCACAACTCTTTTCCCTTTTCTTTTCTATCATGTAGAGATTTGCACTTGACAATAAAGAGTTTCTTGCTTCTGAATCTCTTCTTGGCTGTGTTCTTCCTAATCCGGTGGGGGTTTGATGAATCTGTGCCTGCATGGTCTTCTCTTTTTATCTCTGTCCTTCTGTGTGCGATTGATTCTCCTGAGCACAAGGCATGGGATGCAGTGTTTCTCAGAGCATGTGAAAGCACCAGCAGAACAGACCATGCTGCAGGCTACTGGAGTGGGAAGGATGCATGCATGGCTTTGATGCTCCTTGGATGATTACTCCCAAGTACCCCTCACCACACACACAGACACACACTGACAGAAGAAAGGGCAGATCCAGAAACACATACTAATCATTTGGCTGTCTTGTAGTTGTTTGTGGTTACAATACTAAGAATAATCTTTTCAAATTCTTGGGTCAACTTGCTGTAATTATTCTTGGTTACATGAGTGATACATTTATATTTGTCTCCCTCTATCTGAGCCATGACTGACTGCAGTAACATTATATATGTACCCGGAGAGTTTAAGGTGTTTCTTTATGTTGTCAGCCTTATGATACACAATATTGTAGGAATTATGTAATTTTTGTGCAACCAGCAAATGTAGCAATTTTGCTTAAAAACATGTTTCAGTGACCCAGTTATTTAAATTGTTGCTAATTAATTTACTATCAGTTTAATTACTTATTTACTAATGTCTTCATCTCAGAAAAAACATAACAGCCTAAAAAACTCAAGGCTTTAGCTTCTAACATGAACAGTTCATCAGCTGTTGATGCTTTAACTTTAATCTTGCAGTTATTCCAGGAAATCTGACCTTGTAGGATTATTTATAAACACTTTGTGTACATCAAATCTGGTTAATTTGTCGTTCTGATAATAATGCCGATAATATTTAACATGCGAGGCTGTTCTTTAAATGAACTAAAAGATTCACATTTAATGATACAGGATACAGTCTGGCAAGCTTCGTAATTCTGACTCCTCTCCCTTGCAGGTGTTTGACTGGCAAGAGGAGCGACCTGTAGCAGAAGGTCAAAGCGATGAAGGGTGGAATCCAGTCAAAGAGAGGAGACGGATCCAGTCAGATGAGTGGGTGATAGCAAAAGCTACATGCATAAGAGAGGTGGATGTGGAACCTCTTGACTATGACCTGGATATCAGCCGAGAGGTAGACATACATGTGACTCTGCAGCTAGAAGCAGTTCAGTGAGAAAGTCCAAGCCTCAGAAACACATGAAGACATTTTGTGCTCTAACATGATTTTGTTTTTGTGATTTGGTGTTAAATGAAAAGAAAAATTTGAAATCTGTACCTTTTAAACCATGTGTATGACTAACTATATGCCCAACATGCAGCTGTCTAAACCAGAAAAAGTTGTCATCCCTGAGCGATATATTGAGTCTGATACTGACGAGCCTCTTAGTCCAGAGGAGCTGGAGATACGCACACGTCGAGCTGAGCGAATCAAGAACCTTCTGGCCAAATCCAGGTAAATGGTGCTCAAAGCAATGTTATACAAGGGGAAGAAATTTAGAGGTAAAGATACAGTTGCACCAGTTACCTCCTGTGTGCTTTCTGAATAAACGTTCCCATAACTGTTTTCATGTTCCACAGGGCCACAAGACTTCCTAGTTCGAGTGTGCTGTTCAAATCACTGCTTTATAGTCATAGTCATGTTTGTGTCCTTTCAACAGTATGCAGAACATACAGCCATCTGCACTGCTGGACTTCAGTGAGCTGGATTCAGCTCTGCAGCAGCAGGAGAGGATCATGAACGTTTCCCATGTGCTGGCTTCTGAGGCCTCACGCAAGAGCAAACTTGTTGCAGGTTAGTTCGACAAAAATACAAACCAACATTTTTACGTTACTGCACTCCTGAGCCTTCATTAACACTACAATTTTAAATATCTTAAATTGTAAGAGAAAAGCAAGTCAGCCCTTAAATAAGACCACTGCAAAGTAAAGACCAACCACAGTGTCCTTGCTTTGCGAACTGTCCTATAAACCTCAAATATCAAATGTGAATCTGATATCAATTTTCATAGAAAGTACAAATCGCCTACATGGAGATCTTTTTTCTCAAGTACATCTGTTTTTGTTTGTGGCTGCCACTGTAGTTGCCTATGGTTAAAATAAATCTGTTGCCAAAATCAATTCTTATTTTATGAATGGTTTACAAGCCACTTTGTTAGTGGTAAACTTTTAGCAGGAAAAATCTTAGATTGACATCTCAGTCTGGCCATGTGATTTTTCATTGTCCCTGGTGTGTAGGGACTGAATGGCTGGAGAGCTGATGAGCATGTCTGGTACAGGTACACGTGCCCTGACTTCCAATTCATGTTGTGTGAATTTATTGTATCTATTGTGTGTATCTTTAAGTATATGTTGTTTTGTCAGTGTAAGGAATGTGCACAGATTGGTGACAAAAGTTCTTTTTTTTTTTTTTCTTTTCATTTTACATTTTGCATCAAGTCCCTGACACATCTGTGGACAGTCCTGGTGTCTTTATTTCTGGGTGATATTCTATCCAAAAAACCCCAGGGGCAGGTTTCACATAGACATTTTTGACTTGTGTAATAAAATTTGTCTAATCACAAAAATAAAATTACCCATTTTAAGCCTTAAAAAATCCCAGCATACCCCTGATGAACTTGGAACTTGGATTTCCCTTTGACATAGTGACAGCTCAGTGACAGCTGCTGACAAAATATGCCTCATAATTTCAAGTTATTTATAATTTATTGGAACTTTCTAGGCTGAATCTTCTTAACTGTTAGGTCTCTCAAAGAGGCATGAGTTCTCTGTTGGAGTGAAGGGAACCCAGAAGTTCCTTGGAAATTCATAGAAAATTAGTCTTAAGATAGCTAAACTAATTTGTGCAGCAGACACATACGTTGATCAGTTAGATCTCATCCATAGTCAAAATCAGACTTTGTGAAAACCTACCCCATGTTCCTTGTTAGGAATCATTTCAAATGAAGTGGAGATGCTGCTTTGGTAAAATGCTGTGACCTTTTTGATTCAAGTGGTGTTTTGGTACAGGTGGGGTGTTGTTATATAAAAGCAGTCGATTGAACTGTTTGACCTGCGTCAAACACTTTTATCAAATAACATCTTTTGTTTGGTTTTAAGTTAAAAAAAAATGTAAATCATAACTGATTCAGTGTTCCTCCACGTATCCATAAAATGTTACAAGGGACATATTTTCTGACTTTTGGGGGGGTCAGGTATGGATATAGGATCTCTGAGGGTGTCCTGTGGCGTATGGCACTGGGACATTGGATCGTTTGGGCCATGTGGGTTGCTGGGTGGGGCCTCTGTGGATCAGGCATGTTCAGGTGCATCCCACTGATACTCAGATTGTAATTGGGAGTTTGCAGGTTGGGTCAGTGACTTTGGTTCTTTGTTGTAATCTTTGAACTGTTAATTTTTTTTCCTTCAGCCAGAGCTACTGCAGACCACTGACCCATAGGAACAACCAGTGCCACAAAAAAGAAGATTCTTTGTGAAGGAAGCTTGAACCGGAAGGATCTAATAATTGGAAATTGACTGATTTATATCTAACAAACCCCTTTTTTATGATTGAGAACAAAACACATTTTTTAAAGAGTTTTTGATTCATATTTCTGAAGTGGTGTCAAGTTTTCTTGCTTCTGCAATTACACTGCACACTTAAGTAATTCTTTTTAACATGAGTGAATTGCTTTTTTAAATCTACAGTTACCTGTATTGTTGAAAAGTGACATAAGATCCATTGTCAACGTGTTCAGAATGCAGTGGGATCGTTTTGACCATTTATTTATTACACGGTTTGGCTTCACATGCTTTATATATATATATATATATATATATATATATATATATATACACACACACACACACACACATACACATATACGTACACTCAACACTGTCACCCAATGATCCAGATCCCATTCAGTCATCACAAAAGCATTAAAACATAATACAAACAGTTTAACACTAAGTCATTACAGAAAATAAATATTAAGATTAAAAATGTGTCATTTGTCTGTTTTCTTGAAATGTTTTCATTAAAAAAAAATATATAATGCATTAATTTCTGGATACATTTTTTTCTTTATTATAAGTTGAATAAACTAGAGCATATACTATAAGCACAATCTCATTTATTTTCCAAAAATATTAAATGTCTACTTGCATGGTTAATAGAGCAGTACATCAGGACTCTAAGACCAGGCAGACCAACCTGAGCACTGCCTGGTTGATTATAAGAAAGCCTACGACTCAAACACACAATACAAAATATCCCCTTGACAGAGTTCTGCCACAAAACTACAACTTGATAAGAAAACTTAGTTGATAAAAATTCCCTTTTAATTATAGCTCTTTGGATTCAAGGCCTTCTAAAATCTCTTCGTTTTCACTACAGTGTTGACATAATTGGCATGTTTTTGATTTTTGGTATACTCTATGTATGTGTTTTATCATTGTCTACAGTGAATATCAGTATTTAAGGGTATTCTAGTTGGCACAGAATTAATGTAGAATTTTATCCAGCCTGAAGCCTGGATGCAATGGCTCAGTGAATTTAGTATGGAAAGTGTACAGGTGAGTCATGGTCTGTGACGACACTGCATAGGAGGACAAAGTGCCAGCTGACCAGTCTAAGGACACTCCAACCTTCTTGGAGTCAAAGTAGGGAACAGATATGGGTGCATCGTCATTCTTATTGTACCAGATAGTGTATTTGCCTTTGTAGTAGTGCCGACTCCAAGATTGATCATTGTAGCCAAGGACAGGTTCATTACCTTTCCCTTTCCTGTTAACTTCTTTATAAGCGACCCCTATATCCATCCATTACCCAGGCCACTCTACGTCCCTGCAACACCGATCACACAGACCCTCATTACAAAGCACTTGTCCCCAGTCTTCAAATCTCTCTGGGTTGTCAGGGTATGGCTGAGTAGTTTCCATTTGTGTAATTTTTTTCTTGTCTTCATTCAAAGACAGTTGTGAATGTGCTGTATTCATGTCCACAGTAAGCTCACGTGCATCTGGAAACAATAAAAATTTCTTTTTTTTTGTGCCCACATCCAATATTAAGACCTGGCACTGATACGTTTGTCTGTAAATAATTTTTTTAAAAGTCAAATTTCTTCAGAGCTGATTTTACATGTACTCCCAATTGTTGTCTATCCTAGGTAAAATCAAAGATGTCATTTTCTCTGTGAAATCTGCTGATCTAGTGTACATGACTAAAATAATAACTTGTGGCATAACTCAGTTTATAACTCAGTTCTACAGGATAGTGAGGTGATCAATGTCCTTCTGTAGGACGACAGCAGCTCCAATCCCAGCTGCCCTGTAACTCTGTAACTCGGGTCCAGTTCCTTCAGTTGTGTGGGGTTGGACTTCAGAGCTTTAGCTAAAGAGTCACAGCCAATGTCTGTGATTCTACAGAATGCCAGCCCTGAAATATAAATATACACATAAATATCCTGCACCAGCACTTATTCACAGACCTTAGTTTTTCCAGCTCACATGCTGGATTTGCCGATACAGGAGAGAAGTTTTACTCCTGCGTCTTGCAGATCATTATCACTCAAGTCCAATTCTTTCAGACATGAACTACTTAGAGCTGCTGCAGTCACCTCACAGCATTTCTCAGTTGCATTCTTAAAGCCATTAAAAAAAAAAGAGAAACAGTTTAACCATATGCTAGCATAATATCCATGGTTAGTAGGCTGCTGTACAATATACAGTGGTGAAGGAGGTACTCAGAGCTTTTACTTAACTGACAGTTGCAGTGCCAAGTTAAAGTCATGCATTCAAAATTATTTAAATCAATATATATTAAGTGAAAGCCAGTGTCTGTGATTCCACATAATGTCAACCTGAAATTGAAGAGTAAAGCATATAAAGTTGAAATTACAGTATGCAATATAAAATCTTATTTTTATTCATTTATATATGAAGAACAGAGTAAAACCAGCATGTTTGGTTTGTTTCATCTGTGTTTGTATTATCATCGTAATCATAGAATTTAAAAAGGATCTTGCATTACATATGAACATTGTAAGATATTGCTGTAGTTTGCTCACAAGGCTACTTTGAATTCTTTAACTACTGGTAACAGCCCCTGAGACCTTCCTCTGATCTTGAATATTTTCTCAGATCAAACTCATTCAACTCTTCCTTTGAAGTCAACAACACAAAGACCAGAGCAGTGAAGGTAATAGTTTGGTTTCTGACAAACTACTGGAACTCAGACACTTGGATCTCCTCCACAAGAGTCTGGTGGTTAAGCTCACTGAGGCAGTGGAAGAGATTGATGCATCGTTCTGGGGAGGGGTTTTGACTAGTTTTCTTCTTACTCAATACTCAATGATTTCCTTACTTTTTGTTAAAGTATTCCTCATTGTGGTAAGAATGCTCTTCAGCTGATCAGATTCCTGCGAGATGGAAGTGGATCGAGGTGACAGTTCTCACTTTGCGAGGCTTTATCCACTGCACTCTGGAGAAGTAACCAGCTCACGGACAGTGAGTGTTCCTTCTGGTTCCAGCAAGTTTTGGTTGGAGCAGATGACGGTGTGAAAAACAGATTACAGCAAAATACTCCTGAATGCTGGGGTGCACAAAGTAATATGCCCTCTTCAGATGAATTCCAGAAAAATTCTTGGAGATCTCTGTGAATATTCCCAAAAATACTGCAGTCACTGACATTTATTTTGTACTTGTTCAGTTCATTCTCATTAAAGATCATGTTTCCCTCCATTAGCTGCTCAAAGGCCAGTTTTCCGAGCTTCAAGATGATCTCTTCATTCATTTTGATCTAATTCAGACGCCTCTTCTACTGAATACTTGTGAATTTTGATCAAAGAGTTGTGTACGACAAAAAGTGTGTACATTTTTGTCAGTGTATTAGGCATTTCTTTTCTGCTTTCTTTTTCTTCTAAAATCTGCAAAACAGTGGCAGATATCCAGCTGAACACTGGAATATAGCACATCATATGGAGGCTCCTGGTTGACTGAACATGTGAGATGACTCTACAGGCCATCTTTTGATCTGAGATTTCTTTTCCTGAAGTACTCTTCCTTCTGTGGATCATTAAATCCTCGTACCTCTGTCACACGATCAACACAGTCAACTGGAATGCGATTTGCAGCTGTGGGTCTGGTGGTAATCCAGATGTGCGCAGAGGGCAGCAGGTTCCCCTTGAACAGATTTGTGAGAACATCCACTGGAACTTGCACTGAAATACAAGAGTATTTGTTGCTGAAGTCAAGAGGAAGCTGGCACTCATCCAGCCTATCGAATACCAGCACAAGCTTATATTTGCCAAAATCTGAAATTCTTGATTCTTTTGCATCTGTGAAGAATGATGAAGAAGCTCTGTCAAAGTGTATCTTAGATAGATAGATAGATAGATAGATAGAATATCTTCTCTCCTTCATCAGATTCAGCTCCTGAAATGGAAGATTAATAAGGAACTGGATATCCTGTTTAATCCTTCTTAAACTTCTGCACAGAGAAAGTTTTTTCAATGCCAGCAATGCCTGTATTCAGTACAGTTCTGATGAATATATCTTGTTCACAAAGGGAATTAAATATGTCTGCACATTTAATTTGCTTATCTTTCGTCATTGGTCTCCTTGATGCAGCCTTAATCTGCCCGACCTCGTGTTCATTGTTAACAGTTTCACTGACTCCCTCTGTGATGTAGAGCTTGGTATACACTTTGTTAAGAAGCATCTGGTTCCATGCTGTACTGTTCCCTCATAAATGTATTCAAACCTTTTCCATTTTTGTCTGAGTTTGCACTGGCAGACATCTAACTCACCATAAATACAGTATCTAGTTGTAAAGAGAAAACAAAAAGAATACAACGATGATCAGAATTTTGTGTGGGAAACTTAAAATATTTTTTTTTCCATCCATCCATTCTCTTCTGCTTATCCAATTCAGGGTTGGTGGGGGCTGGAGCCTATCCCAGCTGCCATAAGGTGAAAGGCGGGGTACACCCTGCACAGGACGCCAGTCTGTCTGTATTTGCACCCTAAATATGCTTCTCCAGTTTGTTAGCAAGCTCCTTTTTGGCCAGTTTCATTTAAGTAATTTTCTTACATGTAATCATGTAATTAATGTAAAGTAGTCATATTTTCTTCATCTTGCTTTTCCCCCTCAGAAGATTGCGATAGGTGAAGAAAGAGCATCTTTTTATGCCTTCTAATCTCACTCATAAAAATGGCCATGCCTTGGATTTCCACCAACAGTAATAAAGAAAAAAATCTGTTTTTTTTATAGAAAGCTCACACCAGCATATCTCTGGCAAATCTAATCAAGAAGCACTTTTTTTTTTCTTCAAAAGCTCTCATTACAGGATTATACTGTAGGTATTTTGATGAGTGAAGTAGTGTCTAATTTCAGCTAATTTAATTAAAAAAAAACACTGGCTGATATATTGCCTCAGCACTCCATTATGTAGGGTCACATAATGGTTTGTAATTTCACATACATTTATATTGTTTCCATGACAATATAAGGATGAACTGAAATGAGGATGAACTGAAATGACTGACATAACTAGATTCAAAGTTTTATTTGACAGATTTTGACAACTTATGCCTGATATTTTATGGTCTTCTGTACATAGTATCCATTGATATGGTCAGAATGTGTAGTACCATTTTTTCCTTTGCATGAGCATTAAAGGTGAGGACCCTCATGCTACAGATAGACAATATTCAATTGTTATTACCCATTTATAGTGTTATTTGCCTGTAGCTTTGTAGAGTTTAACATTCAAACTATTTAGCCTAATAATTTTCTGCATGTGCTTCACAAAACTTTACATCAGTTATAAGTTATACTGCAAAAAAATTTTTAAAAAAATCTTCGAATATAAATGTTACACTTTATTTGTTTGTTTATTTCATCCATATTGGTATGTATTGTGGGCTTTTCTCAAGATAAACTGTAAATTTGAATGCCTGTCACCACTCATGAACACAATCGCAGAAACAAGCCAGTAAAATGTGTTAGCCCCAGATCTTAGAAATGTTATTAGCTGTTGTTAATTGCTGCTATGTAAGTGACCATATTTTTTTCCTGTTTCGACCCTGAATATTAGCATTGTCACACATGGAAAATGGAGACCATCTATATACTTATAGTCTGCTCTGTCTAGAGTCTGCCTCAGCTGGCACTGGGCGAAAGGCAGGGTACACTGGACAGTTTGCCAGTTATAAGGTATCATTAAGTGGAAATTTTGACCTAGTGGCAAAACTGTAAGAATCTCCTGTATCACTAGTGCATTTTGCTTGGGACCAACATTTTGCACCAGCGGATTGGTTGTCATCTATAACTGAATAATTACAATTACATGAATAGAGGGAACACCTCCATTAAGGTTCCATTAAAGGACTTTTATAGTTGTAGGACTATAATTGAAAATCACAGAAATCATTAAGATTTATTCTCATGGAACACCGAAAAGGTATCTATATCAACTGACACATTTTTCACTGAAATGTAGCGCCAATACTTTACTCTAATACCAACATGACAGACTGAACAGTATACACTTACATTGTTCAGTTCAATTCAATTCAATTCAATTTTATTTTTATAGCACCAAATCACAACAACAGTCGCCTCAAGGCACTTTATATTATACAGTATATTATATAAGGTAAAGACCCTACAATAATAGAGAGAAAAATCCAACAATCTGACCCCCTATGAGCAAGCACTTGGCAACAGTAGGAAGGAAAAACTCCCTTTTAACAGGAAGAAAACTCAGGCAGAACCAGGCTCAGAGAGGGGCAGCCATCTGCTACGACCGGTTGGGGGTGAAGACAGGACAAAAGACACACTGTGGAAGAGAGACAGAGATTAATCATAACTCATGATTAAATGCAGAGTGGTGTATAAGCACACAGTGAGTGAAAAAAGGTGAGTGAAGAAGAAATGCTCAGTGCATCATGGGAAGCCCCCAGCAGCCTAGGCCTATTGCAGCGTAACTAAGGGAGGATTCAGGGTCACCTGATCCAGCCCTAACTATAAGCTTTATCAAAAAGGAAAGTTTTAAGCCTAATCTTAAAAGTAGAGAGGGTGTCTGTCTCCTGAATCCAAACTGGGAGCTGGTTCCACAGAAGAGGAGCCTGAAAGCTGAAGGCTCTGCCTCCCATTCTACAGGGTGGGCCATTTATATGGATACACCGTAATAACATGGGAATGGTTGGTGATATTAAAGTCCTGTTTGTGGCACATTAGTATATGTGAGGGGGCAAACTCCCCAAGATGGGTGGTGACCATGGTGGCCATTTAGAAG
>VUQS01049844.1:11205-22423 GCA_015108495.1 Heterochromis multidens | reverse complement strand
ATGAAAATGTAAGCTATGCCTTCTAATGATACTGCCTAAGGGAAGCATGTATAATGTAAACAGAATTGGTCCCAGCACAGAACCCTGTGGAACTCCATAATTAACCTTAGTGCTTGAAGAAGACTCCCCATTTACATGAACAAATTGGAGTCTATTATATAGATATGATTCAAACCACTGCAGCACAGTACCTTTAATACCTACAACATGCTCTAATCTCTGTAGTAGAATATGATGATCAACAGTATCAAACGCTGCACTGAGGTCTAGTAGGACAAGCACAGAGATGAGTCCACTGTCAGAGGCCATAAGAAGATCATCTGTAACCTTCACTAATGCTGTTTCTGTACTGTGATGAGTTCTGAATCCTGACTGAAACTCTTTAAACTCTTCTTTTTATTATAAAGACACTCCAATATCAGAGAGAGAACCCCAGCTATTCCCTTTAAGTAAAACATAGTCACAGTGGGGAGGAAGAACTCCCTTTTAACAGGAAGAGACCTTCAACAGAACCAGGCTCAGGGACCACAAACAGCAACACTCAGTAGGTCAAATCAGGAACAAGCAGAGCCAGAGCCAGAGATACATGGTTGAAGGTAGAGAGAAAAGTGCAAACCGCTGGAGAGAGACGGCAGGAAGCTAACATGAGATGAAGAAAGATAAATGCATGATACATTAAGGATATGAGAGTAGAGGTGAATAGACGCACACAAACTCTGCAGCAAGATTTGGTCTGTTGGTTGACTTGAACTGGGGTGTATCAGTGTGCTGGTCATTATTCAAAGTTAAGGGTTACTCTTGTAAAGGGTTTTGTTTTATCTAAACCTCAGCAGCAAGTGAAAGTTAAAACTGAATGAAATCAGAAAGTTCACAACCCAAAGGTTCAAACAAGTGTGATGTGAGGCTTCCTGGCTGACATACCTGTAGGCCTCTAACCATCTGGTATTCGTGGAGACATCACATGAGGACACCACTGCCAAAAGATGTGTGATTAATGGCGAGATGCAGGTGACATCTGACAAAACATTATGTGACACTTTGGGAGAACGCATTGTTTTTTTTCCCCATCATGTCCTTAGAAAAGAAAAACAACATGTTAATGGTCATAAAACATGTATACACCTACACTGCTATCTATTATATAATATTGGCCCCAAAAACAATAAAATTGGTTTATATTTCAGGTATTTGTTAGCATTGTAATTAACTCAGAATCTGAGCCATTTGGAGTCTCGAGTTGTTTAGGAATCCAGCGCTGCACAGGGTAACAACAACTTTAACAAAATTAATCAGATAAGCGGTGGTGACAAACAGAGCAGTCGTCTAACATTTGAGACTTTACAGTGCGGGACGATTGACATGAAGTCTGACACTCTTACAGTCCTGTTAAGCTCCCTGATTATCTTATTGTTGGACCAATTAATGGATTCAAAGATATTTTATAAGAAATTCACTGGTGGTGTTTCACGTCAGGGGTCTACTGACCAGAGTTAGTTTAGAGCTCTGCATTAAAGCACCAACTCTTTGTGGGTTTTTAACTGCTGGAGAAGCTCAGCAATGGTCACATACTCAGTGGAGGAGTCCTCCAAATAAAATCCTAGAATAAGAATTATGAAATTTACAAAATAAATATGCTGCTAACTGTTAAGGTGCCACAAGTACAATTAAAACCCTCTCTGACTAACAAATGAGTGTTCAATATATCTGGAATCAACTTGAAAGCTTGAATTTTGGGACTGCAGTCATGTTAACATGAAGTTCATGTCTGAAAGGGCTGCAGGTGATGTTGAAGTCATGCAGGCGTCCACCTGATCGGGACTTTCTGTTTTAAAACCTGTTTCTGGAGATTCAAGGTTTTCATAGGACAAAGCAGCAGCGTGCATATAGGACTGTGCTCAGGTTTGAGGCACTTTCTCTCCACGTCTGAAAATAATACCATGAGTAGTTTCTTCTTGGTTCGCCTGCCTCAGTTCTTCTTTCTGTGGATTCAGTCTTATGATGCTATCTGATTCCATGAGGTCAGAGCTCTGTGAGGAGCAGGACTCCTCCTTCTTGTGCTGAACATTTAGGACTCTGCCTGGATGTTTGGACTCGTGATGAACTGATATGAGTTCAAACATCTAAAGTGCCTGAAACTTTATCACACTCCTGTCGACTTTTATATCAGAATACAGAAGCTGCTTTCATGTAAGTGTTTACATCAGAGACTTTCTCATTAAAGCAGGGAATTAAAGTTTTCTTTGATTTATATCCTTCAAAATTACCTCTGGATATTTATTAATAATGTGTAAAAATCTGCATGTCAGTACAAACTGCTCAGTGGTCCATTTAATGCAGCTCATGACTAATGTGGTGGAAACTGCGTGTCAGCTGTAGACAGGTTTTGACTGGTGTGTCAGTCTTCATTCAGAGGTTCTTCCTGTGTGGTTCTAACCTGCTGACCCCATCTCTGCTCTGATGTGCAAACATGAAGGTTTCCTCCATGTCTCGGTCTCTCCAGAAGCCCAGCGTGGCCACCATGACCAACGAGAAGATCACCCGTCTGTACGATATGGGCTCTGAGCCAGAGAGGAAGCTGTGGGTGGACCGATACCTGTCCTTCATGGAGGAGAGGGGAACACCCATCCCAAACCTGCCTGCTGTTGGGAAGAAGCCGCTGGATCTCTGCAGGCTCTACCTGGCTGTCCGAGAAATTGGAGGACTGGCCATGGTGAGGCATCACTGACCCTTTGCCCCTCGGTTTTCTCTTTTTCCTCTTCTTCCTTCAGGGTTCATTTAATGCCTCAATCAGTTCAGTGCAGTGGATTTATATTAAAAAAAAACAGCCAGCTTAAATCAGATGTTGGCGTCCTTTCTGTGTGATTTCGTGGTTCGTTCCAGCTGTTTTGTTGCTGTTTCTTGTCTGTTTTTGGACTATGGATGGGTTTAATCGGTGAATCTGTGTTCCCATTCCTTCTCAGGTGAATAAGAATAAGAAGTGGCGGGAGCTGTCGTCCCTGCTGAACGTGGGGACATCCAGCAGCTCAGCCAGCTCGCTGAAGAAGCAGTACATCCAGTACCTGTTCGCCTATGAGTGTAAGATGGAGCGCGGAGAGGAGCCGCCGCCCGAGGCTGTGGGAGCCACCGGAGACGCGAAGAAACCTCCATCCCTCCAGGCCAAGATTCAGCCGCCCTCCCCAGGTAAGAAAGAGCCTCTAGCACCTGAGAAGTTCAGGCTCACCTTTGTTTCTGTTTCCAGCTGATTAAAAACAGCGTGAGGGTGAAAAAACCAGAGACAGAGAGAGTGTAATGCTGCAGTGAGACTGTGTGAAAAAAGGTGTTACTGATGCCGCTGCTAAGGATTACACACACAAACACACACACACACACACATGCTCTCAGCTGATTATGTAACAGACACAGTGAGCTGTCAGGCAGGCTGGAGGAGAGTGTGAATGTAAACATCAGTGACCTCAAACTGACCTAATTTCCCACGATGCCTCTCTCTCTCTCCCTCCTCACATGCATTCAGCTGCAGAGTTGTCTCTTTGTTTTTGTCTTTTCAGAAACTCCTTTATATTTAGTTACACCAGCACCAAAATAACAAGAGCAGACTGTAATTATAGAGCACTTTGAAAACATTTGTACAATCTAAAATTTAACCATTAAATCACAGAATAACAAATAAATAGGATGAACTCCCCAGACAGAAATAAAATAAAACATAAAAACATACACAGCAAACTAAAACAGAAGACATTACAATAAAAGTCTGACCTCAAACAACACAAAGCTCAATATACAAGCTGTTAGAGATGAAGTGAATATTTTACAAGTGGAACCTGCCAAAGTTACGTGAACAATCTCAAAACAGCTAAAACATGCACAGTGCAACATTTTTTATGTATTAAACACTTTTTATTACCAATATCTGAACAAAGGCATAGAATGGTAGACCTTCCCCGACGCTCTCGTTGCCTTTATAGCCTGAAGATGAATTTGCTGCAAACATCTGAAGGATGTGAGCAAGCTACGGTTAGAAGAGCTTAAAGCACGCTCTCATAATTCCCACCATCCAGCGGCACAAACGTACCAGATTTCCCTTTGTACGCAGTCATTTCCCCTGAAAAAAATCCCTTATTCCTTCCAGGAAATAACCATTCTGAACTTTTTGCAACAATAACATATGGTGGTTATTAGGAGCCACTGGTCTACAACCCCAGTTCTAAAAAAAGTCAGGACGCTGTGTAAAATGTTAACAAAAACAGAATGCAATTTGCATATCTCATAAACCTGTATTTTATTCACAATAGAGCATAGAAAACATATCAAATGTTTAAATTGAGAAAATGTACCATTTAAAAAATCCCCACAGGGCCATGTTAGTATCCCCTCTTCTTTTAACAACAGTCTGTAACCATCTGGGAACTGAGGAGAGCAGCTGCTGGACTGTTTGGAGAGAAATGTTGTCCCATTCTTGTTTGATAGAGGATTCTAGGTGCTCAACAGTCCTGGGTCTTCTTTGTCGCATTTTTGGTTTCATGATGGTCCAGATGTTCTCAGTTGGTGAAAGGTCTGGACTGCAGAACAGTTTTCCACTTTTCCTCAGTCCATTTTAAATGAGCTTTGTCCCAGAGAAGACAGTGGTGTTTCTGGATCATGTTCACATATGACTTCTTCTTTGCATGATAGAGCTTTAACCTGCATTCGTGGATGGCACGGTGAACTGTGTTCAGACAGCGATTACTGGAAATGTTCCTGAGCCCATGCAGGGATTTCCATAACAGAATCATGCCTGTTTTTAATGCAGTGCTGCCTGAGGGGTCGAATATTGATTTTCAGCCTTGTATGTTGCGCACAGAGATTTCTCTAAATTCTCTGAATCTTTTGATATTATGTACTGTAGATGATGAGATATTCAAAGTGTTCACAATTTTACATTGAGGAACATTATTCTGAAACTATTCCACAATTTGTAGACAGTTATTTACAGATTGGTGAACCTCTGCCCATCTTTACTTCTGAGAAACTCTGCCTCTCTAAGATGCTCTTTTTATACCCAATAATGTTTTTGACCAGTTGCTAAATAATCTAATTAATTGCAAAATGTTCCTCCAGGTGTTTCCAGGGGTACAATTTACTTTTCCAGTCCCATCCCAACTTTTTGAGACATGTTGCTTCCATCAAATTCAAAATGAGCGAATGTTTTTTCTTGAAATACTAAAATGCCTCAGTTCAAACATTTGATGCGTTCTCTATGCTCTATTGTGAATAAAATATGGGTTTATGAGATTTGCATATTATTGCATTCTGTTTTTATTTCACACAGTGCCCAAACTCTTTGGAACTGGGGTTGTAAACACTCTGAATAAACGGTTACTGAAAGCCCAACATGACCTCTTCAGATGTCTCATTTTATCTAGACAATCATTCAAAGAGGTCACAAGATACAAAACCACTAAATCTTCAGTTTTGAATCAGAAACATTTTTTAGTTTGAAGTGACTGATTTATTGTCAGATGTAGTTAATACATAAACTTTCTGTTGATTGAGTGCCTATGTTGTGGTCATAAAATTGAGCCCAGAAGTGATGCAGTAATCTGTCTACTACCATTTACCTCTGGAATATAGAGCTGCAGCTATCAAATCAATCAAATGTTTGGTCTGTAAAATACTAGAAATTCAAGCCGACTTAATTTATTTTGTCTAACAAGCAACCAAAAAAACTGTTTGAGAAAAGCTTTTTCTCAGTCAGCAAGTCAGTTAGAAGGCAGCTGATGTTGAAGGCATGTCTGAGCTCCTGCAGTGTGATGTTACATGATGATGCGTAACTCTTATACTCTTTCTGGTCTGTATCTCTGCAGCGAACTCAGGCTCCTTGCAGGGCCCAAACACGCCTCAGTCCAGCAGCAGCTCCCTTACAGAGGCCCCTGGAGACCTGAAACCCCCGACACCAGCCTCCACCCCGCACAGCCACATGGGCCCCCAGCCTGGAAACAGGTAGGGGAGGAGCTCCAGTGATAAATACACCTGAACTAACTGAGCATTAACATTAAGAAGTCACGATGCAGCACAACAGAGTTGACCTTTGAGTTTTAATCTTCTCGAGAGAGTTGATTTAGTTTTAAAGGTTTTGTTTTACCAAAATTTTGTGCAGCCTGGGTTCAGCTCGAGGAAGACTCATGTCAAAATTAAAGTTCATTAGAGTGGGAGGAAATAGTGTAATCTGCTAATTTCATACAGCAGAAATAAACTAAACCTCATTGGGCTTAAGCAGACTTACATTTCTAGCCTGTTGGCTAAAACATTATTAAATATTGTTAATGACATAAAACCAACAGATTCTTACCTGTAGGCTGGTGGAACCAGAACCGTTTGGAGAATAATTTACTTTAGATGAACTAACTGGCTAATGGCTAATTACAGCTCTACTGGGATTCAGTGTGCTGTATTATTTAGCAGTACTCAGAGCTGATGTATATCAATCAGTTTTTAAACAGGCCAAATTAAAGAGTACTTTTAAAGGATCACTGAAAAGTGGTTTTATTTAAAAAGCTGAAAACTTTCATGAGATCGAAGCAGACTGCAGATGCTGATTTAGGAAGTCTGTGGAAAACTGGTCAAATTAAAATCTATGTTCACATCATTGATTGTATAGCAAAGATTATGAAGCCTCAGAATTAGCATTTGGGGGTTGAAGGGTGGAGTGCTGAGTTATCAGTTATCAGATACCTGCTAATTAGTGCTCAGTAACATCCAATCAAAATCCCAGAATCTCACTAACCAAAACTAGAGCTCAGACTTCTTGGACGTCTGTTAGTACAATTAACCGCACAACATTATTATTATTATTATTATTATTAGTTAGATATTTGCATTAAAATGCTCCAAAAGGCTCCAACAACACAAACACAGTACAGAGGTCCAGTTCAGGGACTCCAATTAGCTGAGGTGAAGCCTAGCAGGCAGCTACAGGCTCCTGTGTCACCATCCACCTGTCAGTTCATGGCACTCAGTTTTTAGGCCTGGTGATGGATGTAATGATGTAAAACTGAACATACTAACCACCTGAACCTTGTGCCTGTGCTTTCCTCAGGACCATGGGAGGAGTGAGTGTACAGGACCCGTTCTCTGAGGGCAGCGATCCAGCCTTCCACAACAAGCGAGGACCCGGGAGCGCCCCCTACCAACAGGGAGGAGGTCCAGCAGATCCTATGAGGATGCAGTATGATGCCAACAAAGACCCGTACGGAGGAGCGAGGAAGGGTGAGGAGGGAAAAACATACTGATGAATGAGGATGTGTTTCTTTAGAAGACAGGAACACTAATAATTGTTTAATTTGGTGCATTTGTAGCTCGACAGTGTGACGAATGATCAATAACTGGAATTCTTTGCAGGATTTTAAGTTCTGGTGTAGCTCAGCAGGTCTGTGACCACAGAGTACCTAATTAAAAGAAATCCAGCTTCTTTCTGTTTCTGCTCACTTCTTTATTCAAGCCTTTATTAGAAGAAATGACTGTACTCTGCTTCCCCCTGGTGGCTGAAACATTTACTTTCAGTCTGCAGGAGCTGCTGCAGATTACATCCAAATTACATCACCACTGAGCCAATTTCACATCAGGGTTCACACGTTTAAAAAACAGGAATGAAGTTCAGCAGCATCAGTGTCTGTTTTCAGGATTTAGAGCAGCTTTTCTTTACTTTCTTCAGGTCCGGGTGCCAGCGAGACCTTTGGTTCTGGTCAGATGCCCACCGGTGGAGCCATGCAGGACATGTACCCCCGAGGACCGCCCTCCGGGCCCCTGACAGGGATGGGCCCTAGACCCCAGTACCCCTATGGCCCCGGCTACGAGCGCAGGTGAGATACTGCTCAGGATTCAGCAGCAATATTTCCAGCATTTAGATTTAAAAAATGCTTCAATGGAGGTCAAAACTGTGAGGGGGCAGCATTTTTTTTATATGCAGGAAAAAAAATCTGAATTTATATAAAATCTAAAATTAAAAGAGTGGACATGAGTGTGAATGAGTCAGCCTTTTACCTGTTTTTGTTGCTCAGTCAGGTTTTAATTTTCTGGAGGTAGAAAGAATCGCAAAGTGTAAACGAAGCTTAAAAAGAAATCACAGGTGATAAATTTTAAAAAATGAAAACAGTTGAGGTGAAGTGTCTCTGGTGCAGGAGTTAATTTGAGTTTGTGTCCTGTAGGCCGGATCATGTGATGGGTCCTGAGGGAGGCATGGCACCCCCTGGAGGCCAGAACAACATGGGCCCATCTGCAAACGAGGCCGGCATGTTTCCCACCAACAGGTACCCCCACCAGAGGTGAGAGCTTGGATGTGTTCGGCCCTCTGATGACTGATTATAGAGTCAGAAATCCACCTTTTCCTCACAGACTTCCTTCAGTAATCACGCTCACCTTCTTTCATGTGATGTCTTTGGAAAGTAGGTGCTGGCAAGTGTTTGTGTGACACTGTTCACAGGAGAAATGAAATAATCAATAATGAAGTTAACAGCATGACATTAAGTTAAGAAAAATATATTCCAAACATCCAAAGAATCCAGATCCAGCTTTTTGAGTCAGGATCAGACTAACTTCTGATCCAAATATCAGATTAGAGCATTCCCAGTCTGAACCTGGCTGAATGCTCACTGAGCTTCAACAGTTTAACGTAATGTGAACACGTGATCAGTCTGAAGCTCCAATCTGGAGGCGGCTGTATTTTTATTAAAGCGTTTCTTCTCTGTGTGTTCTGAATCTTCTCGCTGTCTTGTTGTAATTTACCGTTTCCTCTGTCGGCTCTTCAGGCACGGACATGATGGTTACGGGCAGCAGTTTCCTCACGGCATGGCCTACAGTTCCCATCAGCCCCTGTACCCTCAACAGCAGGTGAGCGACTCCTAAACGAGTCCTGATTCATAAATCAGGTCCCTGAAGGATCTCAGGGGGAGTCTGCAGGTCTGGATTCAGTTCTGGTCTTTGTCTGCAGGGTTACAAGCGTCCGATTGAGGGGATGTATCCAGTGGCAAAGCGGCATGAAGGTGAAGCGTTCGGCGTACAGCAGTACGGCTCTCAGCAGCCTGACATGTTCCCTGCCTACGGGGGAGGAGGTGGGGGCTACATGGGCCCCGAGCGCCGGCCCATCCAGGGCCAGTACCCATATCCGTACAGCCGAGATCGCCAGGGCCCCCCGCAGCACAGCATGATGGGCTCAGGGCCGCCAGCTGTGTCCGGGGGGCCCGGGGAGGGGCCACAGACCAACTTGTGGCACCCCAGGACAGATATGGGCTACACGTACAGCCGGCAGAGTCAGGGGCCCCCCTACCGAGGGGACGACCAGGAGGGCAGGGCCCCCCAGGACGGCCAGTGGCCCCCTGGTCACCCAAGCCAGCGTCAGCCTCCATATCCTCCCCACTCTTCAGCCGCCGCCACCGCCACCTCCATGCCTCCCCTGCCCTCCAGACAGCCTCCCTCCTCCTTCCAGGCCACGCCCACCATCCCCAACCATGTGACCCGCTCTCATAGCCCCTCATCCTTCCCCCGGCCCATGGGGGGCTCGCTGTCACCCAACAGTGCCCCCTACCTGCCTTCCATCAAGAAACCAGCGGTGCCGGGGCCGCCACAGGGACCGCCACCCACTCAGGCCCTCCCCCTCATCAACAGGGACGTCAGCTTCCCCCATGGCTCTGTGGAGGCCACGCCCCCCAAACTGAAACCACGGAGACGGCTGACCGCCAAGGACACAGGTCAGACATACACACACACACACACACACACACACACACACGGCGAGTCTCAGCTGATGCTTTCTGTGGTCTCATTCATCAGCAACCCCGGAGGCGTGGCGGGTGATGATGTCACTGAAGTCTGGCCTATTAGCAGAGAGCACATGGGCTCTGGACACCATCAACATCCTGCTGTACGATGACAGCACCGTCGGCTCCTTCAGCCTCCCGCAGGTCAGACCCTCTTCTTCCTCTGAGCTCGCTGCTCCTCGTCTGTGTGTTCGATATCTGTAGATCTAACGTTTCTCCTCTACCTTTTCTTCCTCTTCCTCCTGCAGCTGCCAGGTTTCCTGGAGCACATTGTGGAGTTTTACCGCCGCTGCCTCATCCAGATCTTCGGCATCCTGGAGGAATATGAAGTGGGAAGCGAGGGGCAGAGAACCCTGCTGGGGCCCCTCCCTGAGGATGAGGCAGAGCTGACGAAGGAGCCACCAGCTGCTGCCTTAGAATCTGACGGCCGGATGGCATTGGAGCAGAAGATTCAGAGGTGGTCATCAGAGGAGGTGGAGGAGACTCCACCACCGTTGCTCACGCCTTCTGAGGAGAGGGTGAAAGAACCCATCGTCAAAGATGAAGCGGAGGTGAAGAAAGAGGAGCACCAAGAGCAGGCAGAGCATCGACCCCAGCAAGCCAGCAAGTACGACAAGCTGCCAATCAGGGTGGAGGAGAATGGCGAGGGGTGGGAGGAGGTAGAGGAGCGCTGGGCCAAGCTGAGCCGACCCAACGGCTTCATCAGCGGCCTCCTGCACTGGAAGGCCGGAGGAGGAGACTCCACCATTCATATCTTGACGCACTTTGAGTCCAGCACAAGAGGCTCCGCCCCCCTGCACCCACCCGAGTGGGAGGAGAGGGTGGAGGGAGGAGGGGGTGAGACAGGTAAGGAGGAGCCGGGTGGAGGAGAAGAGAGAAACCAGCCAGATGGAGGTGACTCTGGAAACCAGGAAGGTAAAGATCTGAATGGAGGAAGTCTGGGTATTTATCAGTATTATTATCAATAAAATGATTCAAGTGATTATTGATTATCAGATGAGTTGCTGTAATACTTTAAAAGACACTTTTTATCACTTCAATCCTGAATTTGTCCATCTTCTAACTTTCTTAAGAGCTTGAAAGAAGGCGATTGGAAAAAAATTAAAAGAATTTAAAGAAGAACTTAAAGAAGTCCAGTCGCCTTCTTTCAAGCTCGTAAGACTACCATGAGCTGGATGACTGAGAACCTACACGGACATCTTCTAACTTTTTTGAATTTTACAATTTTACATCTAATTTAAAAAAAAACTTTGAAATTCTAATATAATAGTTACAAAACTTACAAAAGTCTAAACACATTAAAGTTTAAAAAGATTTTTTTTTAAATATATATATATATATATATATATTTTTTTTTTTTTTTTTTTTTTTTTATTTTTTTTTTTTTTTTTTTTTGTTTTTTTTTTTTTTTTTTTTTCTCATCCCTG
>VUQS01049844.1:0-10443 GCA_015108495.1 Heterochromis multidens | reverse complement strand
CTGCGGCGGGCAGCTTCTCGTCGCTCACACCGCAGAGACTTGTGTTGGAGTGTCTGTGCAAGCTGAGCATCAAGGACTGCAACGTGGACCTGCTGCTCGCCACACCACCCTTCACTCGCCAGCAGAAGCTCTTCTCCACACTGGTGCGCCTGGTGGGCGAGAGGAAGAGCCAGGTGTGCCGGGAGATGGCGGTGGCCGTGCTGTCCAACCTGGCGCAGGGTGACCCCACGGCGGCGAGGGCAGTTGCCCTGCAGAAAGGCAGCATAGGGACTCTGATCGGCTTCCTGGAGGACTGTGTGGCCATGGCCCAGTACCAGCAGAACCCGCACAGCCTGCTGCACGCCACCGCATCGCCAGAGCCACCCAGCATCAACATGATGTGTCGCGCCGCCAAGGCGCTGCTGGCCATGGCACGGGTGGAGGAGAACAGGACGGAGTTTGTTCTGTATGAGAGCCGGTTGCTTGACATCTCGCTGTCGGCCACGCTCAGCTCCTCTGTGGCGGCTATCATGTGTGAAGTACTGTTTAAAATTGGCCACTCGTGACACAAACACCGCCACGGAGCACGCTCAGTGGCACTGTAAGCAGCTCCGCCCATGTGACAAACTGGCTCCTATTATATTTTTATTTAAGAACAGAAAAGAAATGTTTTTACGTACAAATGAATATATATAGAATCTATAAAACTCCTCGACTCCATCCGCAAATGTTTGTTTGGGATTTTTAAGTAATTTTAATACAAAATATTTAATACTTGTATTTTTAATTTTGTAATTGTTTCGTCGGTTTGTTGTTTAGTTTGAACCAAAGTGTGACGGTGGCTCGGGTTCCTGCTCTCTTCAATGTTTTTAAAACAGACGTGGTCGTTCCTTTCTGTTTGCAGGGCTGTTTTGGGGGGCGGGGTTAGTTAGATTTGGGGGCGGGGTTATTTAAATAGTGTTGTAGATAGGTCTTTCTTTTCTCACGTGGTATGACAGAGGAAACACTGATGTTCAGTCATGTACTTTGTTCTGGTGCAATACGTTTGTTTGGGCGTTTCTTGTTTTTTTTTAAATGTGAATTATTTGACCATCTGCCGTTTGACCATCAGTATTTTTGCCGAACCACAGCAGTATCAGCCAATGGGTTTTTAAGAACTTTTTATGTCTCCTTCACCAATCAGATCCCTCCACCGTCATCCTCCTCCTGTAAATAGTTGATGTACATGGAGCTCCAGCAGATGGCGTCCTGACTCTGTCGATGAATTTATAATCACAACTCTGAACATTCGAGTTTCTGTATTTAAGGAAAAAAAAAACTCAGCTTCAGGATGTTTTATGGGGTCTGATCTGGGAGGGTGTGTTTGATTTGAGAGACTGTATGTACAGGAGGTCACAGGGGTCAGTTGGGGTGGGACAGGCGGGACTGTACTTATCATGTTGCTGACATCAAAAACAGTTATAAGAAATGTAAAGAGAGAAAAAAAGAAAATCTCTACATCCAGAACGTCTCCTGTTTGATTTGACGCTGTTTCTTCAGTATGAGATCTTTATATGTTCCACGACGTGTTAAAGAATAAATGTACATGAACTCTGGTTGAGCACTGTGAACGCAGCTCTGGGCTGGTTTACTTTGACCTTAATGTGGAACTTAATTCGGTATTGACTTCAATATAGGAACTAAAGGAACCACACTACACTAGTTTATCTGATAGATTTCAGTTTGTTGAACAAGGAGCCATAAAACTTAGTCATGGAGTTACACAGGGTTCTGTGCTGGGACCTCTACTTTTCATACTTTTATTAGAAACACGGCTATCCGCCGCTATGCAGATGATACCCCATTATATTTTTCATACAGCAGTGTATGTACACTGTGTACTGGAGTATCAGCATAATGACGACAAAGCTGACATGGATGTGATGAATCTGCAGATGCATGCTGTGCAGCTAATTTACTCAATATTTTAATTTGACTTACATTTTTCCTTAAAACAAAAAAACAAACAAAAGTTCAAATATTTAACTCTGAACATCCTTCTTGATATTTGACATTTTCTCAGCCTTTTATTCTTGATTTTGATCCTTTCACACATAACACATTTTTTTGAGTAACGTTCTGCTTCCTTTACATTCATCCCGCCGCTTTAACCACCACTAGAAAACAAAAAGAAAGCAGCAACTGAGAGTGAAATCAGAGATTCACATTCAGAGAAAAGAATAACTGATATTATCTTTACTATAACTGCTTACATCATCCTCTGTGAGGAAAATAATCAAAACATGCCCTAAGACCCAGAAAAACTCGAATTCAGAGCTCAGTCTGTTCATTTTAAAGTTGATCCATTTTCTACAAGCTGGAACCAAACTGGGATCAAACTGGTCCGGAGCTTCATTCAGCCTCCAGGTGCTTTCAGGAAAAACACAAACAGCTGCCGAGTGTCTGAGAAACGTCACCGTGCTCGTTCGTTTTCAGGCTGTCGATGATTTGAGTCACTTTGACTTGAAGACGGTGTCCCAGTCCAGAGGTTCAGATCCAGCTGTGGCGCTCTTTGGGATGGACGGGAAGAAGGACTGCATCTTCTGTCTGAACTCTGGGAGCTGAAAAACCAGACAGGGACATGAAATAAAAATAAATAAATCTCACTTTTACTGAGCGAAAATTTACAACTTTTTCCTCAAAATGTTTTGACTTTGTTTTTTTTCAGTAAATTAAATATTTAATTTAATAATGAAATTAACCCTTTCATGCATAGTGGTCACTTCAGTGGGCAGCTATTCAAAAGCTGTTCTCTTGTATATGCATGTGTTCTGTTGTTATAGTTGCTTATAGTTGTTATAGTTGCAGTGGATGCTTGTGCATCATCTCATACAACGCCACCTATTGCCCAGTCAGGGCACAAACCAAAGAAATATGTTTGCATTAATTAACGGGTGGTAAACATGGCGTTACATAACATCCTAATAGATGCCATGATGCTGCATGCACACGAAAAACAAAGTATGTCTCCATACAAAAACAGGTTTTTATAATTCATGTATGAAAGGGTTAAAATTTGATTTTTTAAAAAAAATATTTTGTTTAATTGTACAACTTTATTTTTCTTCAGGAAAAAGTATTTTGGGCTTTTTGTGGATTTAAACATCTCAAATGTTTATTTTTTTTGAACATTTAATTTTATTCTTTTTTATTTTTACTAAATTTAAAGCAGTTAAACTTAATTTTAACTCATAATTCTTATAACTTTTCTCTTAATAATTCTACTCTTCTTGAAATGAGAGGACTTATTTTCCCAAAACAAAACTTCATGCTCAGAATTTTAAAAATTACTCATTAAAAATGTAATTTAGATTTGTATTAACTATTAATATTTCAACAAAATTTATCTGAAAATGTTTCAGACTTTGTTGTCCAAATTTTATTTTTAGGGTAGAATTGTAGAAATTATTTATAAATAATTTGACTTTATTTCACAAAATTTTACATCTTTACTTTCAGAGATTATAATCCTGAGATGCTCAGTGAAATAAAAGTGATATAATCCTGACTGAATGAAGATTGTTCTTTAAAACTAAACAGGAGAAAAGTCAGCACTGAGCATGCTCAGTTTGCAGGTACATACGCTGTGAACGCCGAGGACTTTCCACACGGCGAAACTGAGCAGGCCGACTCCACAGCAGGCGAACAGCGAGCCCCAACCCAGAGCTCTGAGGGCCAGAGACGCGCCGCTCTCCGGGGCTGCCGCCGTCGCTGCGATGCCCTGCACAGGAAACCGGTGGTAAAAAAAAAAAAAAGTGATGTCAAGTTTTACAGCTGCATGTGGTCTTAAAGAAATTATTTCTCCCAAAAGTTGTGAAATTACTGTTACATCAGTCAGAAAAGTGCTTGTCCAGTTAGTGGTGCAGAGAGTGGTCATTATCTTCGTCAGCTGATGGAGGAATCCAAACAGTATGTTGATTCAAACTGGATTCAAGCTGCAATGATGAGTTTGAGTAATATGGACGCGTTCCAGCAGCTCACTTTCAGACTACAGAAACATTCCTTCTCAGCGGCGTGTCCTGGATTACATCATTTCTCAATCAGTGCAGTCCCTCCACATTTCTCCCTACTGCTCAGATTAATGTCCTTGAAGCACATTGCGGTCACACTGTGGTCCAGGAAGTGTGAGTGTAGTAACATCTCTGCAATACTGCAACGCTCCATGATAGACATCAAACTCCACTCAGGGTGCTCCCTCTCACTGAGCTCGTCCACCTTACTATCCAAACGCCTCACATTCTGCATGATGATCGCTGGAACAGCTCCAGCTCTGAAACCCCGTCATTTTCTCTGTAGCTCCTCCAGGATTACAGACCTCACTCAGGGCAGTAGAAGTGCCAGTGTGATCTGCTCGTTAGGCTTCTCTGGTGCCATGTGAAGGAAAAACTACAGTAGATCTGTAAAACCCATCTTTACAAGAATAGGAAAAATAAAAAGCAACCATTCCACCTTCACAATGAGCAAGAAAAATCAAGTCTTATCAGGTTATAAAAACAACAAGAGCTGCTGCACCAGGCCGCCACTCAGCACATCGTGAGAAAAAAATCTGAACCTGAGGGCCCTGAAAAGATTCTCTGAAAATATTTTCAGCTTTTCACTACAGTCCAGTGTTTTAGTGAATCGTGGCTAACAGACACCTGAAGCTCAGAGTGACGATGAAAACAGCTCATCTGACAGACGAGTCGGGTTAACTTCCTTTTGCATAAAAATGACCCGTATGATGGTGCGTCTCTATGAACTGTGGGACAGCATTACCTCCTTCCATAAAGGATGCTTCAGTGCTCTGGTTCTCATATATTGTAAAAGGTAATACATGGCATTCAAATTGACTGTACTAGTGCACAATAAAGGCTCTGAGTGGCAGTAAGGAGAGCATTTGAGGAGGTAAAACTGATCACTTACATGTGTGGAGAAAACCACCAAAAAACCTAAAGGGGAAAAAAAAAAAAATCTGTCAGGAGAAATTCCTGTGAAAGCCGTCCATCTCATGGCTTCATGGCTTCAGCTGGACCTGATTAATTAATACTGCCCAGAGAGTGAGCTGCCCTGGCGGAGGCTTGTGCTCTTGGAGTGCTTCTTGTTAACCCGGTTTTAAATTTTACGTGGAGGCCTTAAAACACATGAAACCTCAACATGTTTGAATTTTAAGTGGAGTGTCTGAAAAATCATTTCCTCCTCAGATAAGCTTTCTTTATCTCCTGATTTCAGGGTGTTGTAGTTTCTGAAAACTCAAGAGTTTTGAATGGAGTTTGGCGCTCGTTGTGACCTCAGAAGGAAATCTCAGTCTCACTGCTCATCTATGGAAAAAATAAAAAGATCATCTGTGCAGGATTTTCTCCACAAACCTCCTCCATCACCTCTGAATTTCTCCAAGCCTTCCTGAAAACTCTGCAACCTCCATCAGAGTCTTTAAGGCCAAGAAGCACCGCTGACATCTTTCCTTTTCAGTGAAAACAGAGTAAAAGCTGCACTTTACTGACCTCGCCCCTCATCTAATCAGATTTCACATTTTCTAAATGGAGCTCGGCCCGGGGCTTCGATTCAGAGACGGCCACAAAGATGAGCTTGTGACTGAAATAGATCCAAGGAACAAGTGTCTGTCTGTGCCTCTACGCTAAGTTTATCTCACATGTGCGTCAGCGTTAATCGGATCCCGCCAGCCGCCAATAACTCGCACAGCTGCAGCCAACATGCGCCGGGACTTCACGGAAAGTCTATTTTCAGGTTGAGACAAGTCAGGAGGGAAGGCGGACGTCATCGCAGACTTGCAGACAGCGTTCAGTTGTTTTCTGGAGGCCAAGACCGTAAACAAGCTGCTGTTAGCATCGTTAGCTTCTCAAGCAAGCTTCGCTGAAACCGCCAAATAGGCGGCAAAAGGACAGGAAGTGCCGCAACTCGTCCATCAGATCCTCAGTCCAGTTAAATTTTTAAGCTAAAATATAAAAAAAAAAAAAATGTCTTTTGACAGCTGACTGAATGCAGAAGTTTCCAAAGTCTGATAAAATCTGAGCCCCAGCTTTTACTTTGGTAAAATAAAAGCAAAGCAATAAATAAAAGTAAACGTAAAAGCAGCAGAATTAAAAATCAGCAGCTTCTGTTTGTCATGAACCCAAACGTGTACATAAAACTGTCACTGAATCACTTTAAAACTGAAGAAAACCGAGAAACATGAAGATTCTCTGTGAGGTTAGAAGAAACCTGATGTTTCTCAGTGGATTTATAGACATTAGTGATGGACATCAGAGATGATTTTATCCTCAGATTCAGTCAAACAGAATCTAAAAATGTGTGTTTCAAGAATGTGTGTTCATATTTGACCGAGTTAGGACTCTGAGGAGGAGACAAAAACCACAAAAATCTGATGAACAGACCTCCACTGACAGCTCACGTTAAGTTTACCTTGTTAAACCACTCCGGGCTTTTCTTCTTGGCGAGTGCCAATGTGGAGCCGAATCCTGCGATCATCCCTGCAGACGCCACCGTGGTCAGAAATGCTGCCCCTGCACACAGGAAGTGATCTCAGCCAGATGCAAAGTTCATAATGAACGCATATAAAGACTGCACAATAAAAAGAGACACACAGACGATGTTTCTACATCAAGCTTCTAAAACGACAACATGAGAAACGTATTTAAAAGTAATGGCGGCCGCCAGTGCTACCCCTCAGCCTCCTAGTAGATGCACCTATGATATAAAGTTTCACCTGACAGTCTGAAGTTTATTTTACAGCACTGAGGATTCTGTGAAATCACAAAAACCTTAATTTGAATACATTTTTAATGGAGTCTGGTGGAAACACAACAGGCTTATTGTGCAGGCTAAAACTACAACCATAAGAAGACACGTGTTCTGTGCAGAACTGCTAACGCAAAACTTTTTATTTTTAGAGTTTTACCATTAAAAATCTTCTGATACAGCACCAGACTCACTGAATATGATATCCCATAAAGCTCTACAGCTGCTTTTCCATTCAGCTCTGAGTTGATTTCATTTTTTTTATTTCAGTGTGAATGTTCTGACCTGTAAAAGGGACTTTTAGCAGGAAAAAAAGTTTTATTAAAATAAATTTAAAATAATAGGCTGTTTAGTGGATTTTTTTTTAGCAAAGGAACTTAAAGTCTCAGGAGCTCCTATATAACACAACAACCCTTAAAATGCAGGAATTTTAAATGGAGTTTGGCGTCGTCTAGAAAAAGGATTATCTGCTGGAGGAAATGAGTCTGTCTCCTTATTTCAGGATGCTGACGTTCCTGAAAACTAGTTAAGATTTTTGAAAGTTTGGAAGTTTGTTGTGACCTTAGACAGGAAAAAAAAAATCCCCAAACATCTTGGTCTCCATAAACTTCCTCAATCATATTTGTTCTGTGCAGAACTCCCAAAGAAAACCTTTTTTTTTTTTTTTTTTAAATTTTTAGAGTTTAATAATTAAAAATATTTTGAAAGACACCAAACTCACTGAACGTGATATCAGACAAAGGTCTGCAGCTGCTTTTCCATTCGGCATTTTAAAATTATTGATTTTGAATTTGAGAATACATGTCTGACCTACTGAAGGGGTTTGTTGATCTATTTTTAAGAAGAATTAAGCAGAAGACATTTAAGTTTAAGAAAAAACTTTGATCTTCTTTTACATCTTCCGCGGAATCCTTAAACAGCGCATTAAATCTTAAAATGTCAGATTTTTGAGTGGAGTCTGGCGCAACAATTCGACATTGTTGTGACCTCAGACAGAAAAACACAGCAGAAACCCGCAAACACTTCCTGTCAGTGTGGACTACAGTCCGATCAGGTGACACCTCAGGTACCTTTAAACACCTGCAGTTTGGCCTCTTCATCACTTTCTGCTCCCGCAGTCACAGCCACCTCTTCCTCAGCTGTCATGTTGTTTCGGTCCGTTTCAGTAAAACGTCCGAGGAGAAACAATCCATCTAGGAACGCAAGTGTATTTATGTTTGAAAGAGAACAGAAAATAAAAATACATTAAAAATATAACAAGGGTTTTATTTTATAATTTTCGATCGTTAGGGTTTGTTGTTTTTCTCGCTGAGGAAAGAGCCGCAGAGACGGAATCCCGAACCAAAGATCGTCTATTATTAAAACAGGTTCGATGCGCGCTTCAAACAGGACGTCTCACTCTGAGAATTAACCAGGACATTTTAAAGGATCCCTGCACAGAAATAAATCTGTAGTCCAGATCCTGATTTTCCAGCAACCATAAAACCTGGGAAGTTACTTCCAGAAGGTGGGAAAAACTAAACCCCAATCAGAGGAGAACCCCTAATGTGAAACCTGGAAGACAAAACCCAGGGAGATAAAATATTTACTCTTGGGGCTCATTAAACCCTCTGCGTTGTCTGTAAGGTGACACCTTCACCGTGAACCTCCTCCTCCTTTGTGGATTATTTTCCTCTCAGAGTGGATCACCTCCACAGTAGAGGATCTGTGCAGCTCTGCGGAGGATCGGGATGCTCTCCACGTCCACCTCCTCCTCCTGCTGCTCCTCTTCCTCCTCCTCACAGACACAGACCATCCGAAACCCCCAGACCCGCTCCTGTCTCCAGACCCGGACCCGCATCCGTTACCCCGGGATATAAACCTGGATTACAGTCTGTGAGGGGGGCGCTGATCGGGGCACGAGGCGGGGGTGCTGTGGCGGCTTCTTGGATCTGGATCCAGCGCGCCTGCGTCTGACCACGAGTTCGTGTTTGTTTATGAAATAACACAAAATAAAAGCGGGGTTTTTATCCCTTTAAAAATGTGGGATTTGTTTTGCTTTTTCCGGCTTCTGGTTGGAGGATTCGGACTGAACGCGGCACCGGCAGCGCGCGCACACCTCTGATTTATTTTTTTAATCTTTGTGTACCTGCGCGCTCACCTGTGAGGACACATGTCTCAGATCCAGCATGCGGCTCTGGATCAGCAGGGCCAATACAACCAGATCTGCACCCGCAGCAGTAGCTGCTCCTCCCCCGCAGAGGGCTCCGAGCAGCTCCCCTGCCCCGGGCACAGGAGCCGGACCCCCCGCAGGAAGTGGCAGATGTTCCCGGGCAGGAACCGGTTCTACTGCGACGGCAGGATCATGATGGCGCGGCAGACCGGGGTCTTCTACCTGACCCTGGTCCTCATCCTGCTCACCTGCGGCCTCTTCTTCACCTTCGAGTGAGTGACAGCAGCTTATAGTCTGACATTTAAAGATTTGAAGGTGACATTTGACCCCAGCTGGAGTCCCCTGAGATCACAAAAACAAAGACCAGAAAATCAAACGGTAAAAAAAAGTTAAAAACTTAAAACATTCCGTTTACAGCTTCAAGAAGGACTATTTTTGTGTTCTTAAATGACTAAAATAACTAATATGTGATTAAGATATTCCATAATTGTTAAATTCAGCAGATCAGAGTCTTAAATTTGTGATAAAATTCACATTTTATTATTTAATTTCACCAAGTCCTTCTAATTTTCATAATTTTGTGTTCTGTTTTCATTAATTTGATCAAAGTATTGCAGGAGTTAAAAAATTAAATTCTGGTGCATCAGTAAAGTAGGAATGTTCTTTTATTTTGAAGCAGTTATCATGTGCTTTCATTTTGGAAAGGCTCTGAGCTCAGGTGTGTTTACCTGGATCCAGCTGTGTTTCAGAGCCTGAACTCATCATCAGTTTCTTCCTCATGTTAAAACGTGTAGTCTGAAAAGAGTGGCTGAGTTCTGCTGGTCATTAACCTGTTTCACTCCTGTATTTAAAAAAAAAAAAAAAAGGACTGACTATAAGATTTTGCCCCGCCACCCCCGACTCTTTGGTGTTTTCACTCTTTGGTCCTTTTTCTCTTTGGATCGCTGACTCTTTGGTGCTTTGAATCTTTGGATTCCTGACTCTTTAGTGCTTTGACCCTTTGGTGTTTTGTCTCTTTGGTGTTTTGACTCTTCGGATCCCTGACTCTTTGGTGCTTTGATTCTTTGGATCCCTGAATCTTTGGTGCTTTGACTATTTGGGACCTGACCCTTTGGTGCTTTGACTCTTCGGCTCCCGGACTCATTGGTACTGTGTTTCTTTGGTCCTTTTTCTCTGTGGATCCCTGACTCTTTGGTGCTTTGTCTCTAAATCCCTGATTCTTTGGACCCTGACTCTTTGCTGCTTTGACTCTTTGGGATCTGATTCTTTGGTGCTTTGACTCTTTGGGATCTGATTCTTTGGTGCTTTGAATCTTTGGCTCCCTGACTCTTTGGTGCTTTGACCCTTTGAGCCCTGATTCTTTGGTGATTTGACTCTTTGGTGCTTTGAATCTTTGTTGCTTTGACTCTTTGGCTCCCCGACTCTTTGGTGCTTTGACTTTTTGGTACTGTGTTTCTTTGGTCCTTTTTCTCTGTGGATCCCTGACTCTTTGGTGCTTTGTCTCTAAATCCCTGATTCTTTGGACCCTGACTCTTTGG
>VUQS01049821.1:0-11824 GCA_015108495.1 Heterochromis multidens | reverse complement strand
GAGGACGTACACATCCTGGACAGGGAGGAACGCTGGTTTGAACGGGGAGTCAAGGAGGCCATTTACGTGAAAAGGGAAAGACCATCTCTGAACCGAGGAGGGGGCCTAAGGGTACATCTGTCACCATCTTACAATGCTGTGATTGCAGCCATTCCCCAATCTCTGTGAATGGTACTCATGGCCATTGATCAATGGTCATGACAATTTGCATACTATTGATCATGAAACTGACCAAATGGCCCATTGTTAGTCAGTGGTGCTGGTTTCGGTCATTATGCAATGTACTGTTTATAAGGTTGGGGAAGCCTGCAGTCAGCTGAGACTGAAGAAGTTAACAGAAGGTGACGAAACGTTTTTCCCACTAAAAAACACTACGTCCAGATGAACAGATTCAACCTTTTGGGATCATTCTTTTAAGTTTTTCACTCTTTTGAAAGAGAACTGCAGCTACACCTTAGAATTACAGACTCTAACACAAACCAAGTTTGTGCCTAAACATAACCAAACAAAAGTTGAAGATGAGAGTAAAAAGCAAAAGAAAACACATCTGAGGTGTAATATGGAAAAAGGTGTAATAATGATCATTTCAGTGTGTGAAATGAGCTACACCTCTGCAAATCCACCAAACTACCAAATGTGGAATTTTTTGCACTTATACCTGGAAAAAAAGTCACCTTGTATAAATGGACATGAATCATTAGATGTAATGATACAAAATCATGCTGATTTAGACTAAAAAAAGGGGGTTTCATGTCCAGGAACACAAATCAGTGGATCTAATTTAGTACATTTTCATTATGTGGTAGATATGGTGTCATTTTTGCTTAAATTTTTGTAAGTTTTAATTATTTTCTGCGAGCCAAAATTAAACCTACATCTACTGTGAGACTCCTATAGGGGCCCAACTAAGCATACTTCCCGCCTGGGAGGGTTATTATCCGGCAGCTGATTGGACAGCGACTGCGCAGCAGCGAGCAGCAGGTGCTGCAGGCGCTCAGTACGCACAAACCGTCCGCTGGTCACAGTGTTCCCGCAGGTGAGAGGCAGCAGCTCCGGTAATACATAAACAGACAGCATTCACCGGCTGCCAGCTGAGGACAGGCGGGGTTCACGTGTTTGTTTTCCAGCCTCGTGTGGAGCTGTTTGGATGAATCTGGAGCTGGACCCTGCACGATGCTGAGTGCCGTTAAAATGGAGGGACACGAGCATCCGGACTGGAGCAGCAGCTACTACTACGGAGAGACCGAGGTCCGTGACTTTACAGCGGGTTCACCCGAGCTGGTTATCAGTCAGTGTGAATGTTGGCTTATTGATTAAATATTGATCAGACGCAGACATTTATTCTGCAGAGGAAGCAGATAAAACTGATCGGAGGCCTGAAGATCTAAATTAAGGAAAAATATTAACTTGAGGGTCACTTATAGGCTTTAAGCAGGACTCTCAGAAACTCAGCTTTTCACATTTTATCCCAGACTTTTTCCACACACAGTCTGTATGTTGCCTTTAAAGGTATAACGACTTGTTTTTATTTAATGTAGGCTGAATTTTAGTGTATTAAAATTAGAGAATAACGAGTTGCAAAAAGTTATTTTCGAATCCAATATGTTAAGTTTCCACTCAGCCACTCTTCTGCTGAATTTCAAGTAAAAATAAGGAAGCAGTTTCCTCATTTTGGTTAAACTTAGTAAATATTTGAAGGAGACATTATTAAATTAAGATCTCGTTTGTTCTAGAAATACATTTAATTAAAGTGAAAATCAAAAGACTATTTGACCTTTACAGGGTTGTGCCAGATAATCTAAACTATAACCCAACCTAACGATTCTTGTTTAAAATGTTATAATCATAACAGCGAAGTGCAAATTCTGACCAAAAGAAAGAAATCACAAGAAAGGCTTCAGCTTTCGGAGGACGCAGAGGCCATGTTCTGATTTCTTTTCTGAGCATTTTGGATGTTTAGGCAACAATAGGGAAGATTTTCTGTAATAAAACATTACATTTACTTTTCTGCAGGATTTACTAAATTTCACTCCCGCCTTTCAGTGTGGAGAAAGTAATTTTAAACAGCGTTTTGACTTCATGTAAAAAAAAAATAAAAAATGCTCACAGCTCCGTATAATTGATTTTAATTCACAAAGAAGTTGCTGGGCTAAAAAATAAAAGAGTTAAAATCAGTTAATAAGAGAATGAAATAAGAAAAAATAAAGGTGGAACATCTCTTCGGATGACATGTTCAAAGATTAGAAAAAACCCAATTTATATATATATATATATATATATATATATATATATATATATATATATATATATATATATATATATATATATAGATATAGATATAGATATAGATATAGATATATAGATATAGATATATATATTTAAATAAATGGGGGTTTATATATATAAGATTTTAGTCCAGCAATAAAAATCTGAATTTCCTTGGACCCTTTTCCTGAATAAAATTCCCGCGTTGTTATACATCTAAAGGGGACATTTTCCTTTAGTTTTGATTATAATTCTCGTGATAATTTCGTTCCATTTAAATTAAATTGGCCCTCTTTAAAAAGTTGTATCAGTGCCTTATTCAGCATCTTTAGTATTCCCCAAACCCTGCGTGTAGTCTATTCATAAAGAACATAAAGTATAAATACATTACAGAGAGGCAAAGGAAAGTTTAAAGTGTGCACTTTACCTTAAACAAGAAAAATGTAGAGTGAAAGCAGCCTTTACAGGGAAAATGAGGAAGAAGGTCTGTAGATGTGTGTGTTTAGATTTTTCGTGTGCATCCGCATGGAGTGAATACAAGCAAATACATTTTAATGAATATCTTTAATAACAGGAGTTCTGGACAAATTAGAAGGAGGAATACATGTGTATTAGAAACATTACAAATCATTGCCACAAAAACTATTAAACTGCTTCATCGGAAAATGTTAATTAATCAAACAAAGTATGTCTTAGCCTATATTATAATAAACCGAATATCGAGACGAGCTGTTTTTACTGTTTTAAGCAATTAAAGATAAGTTATTTGGCAGTAATCAAATGTTTTGGTGTGATTTTAATCGCTGAGCATGCTGTGATGCTTTATTTGAGTTTTTATGCGTATTTTTTTATTAGTATTTTTCAACCTTCCAGCCACTGTTTTCCACTCATATCATTATATATAGAGACTCCAGTGACAAAGAAATAAACGTTGATCAGGAAGTAGATGAATTATTTCAGTTTGTCTGCTTAGGCCTCAGGTGTCATTTCGAACTTTGATCTTTTTATCAGGCTAAATTAAATCCGGTGGATTTATGATTCTTGCATGTAGGCTTTATATTTATAAGTTCTCCTTGTGGACGTTATTATTAAGCTGTTATTTAAATTTAATTAAATTATTTAGGATTAAACTCATTGCGTGTGTGTGTGTGTGTGTGTGTGTGTGTGTGCGTAAACGGTCTGATGTGAAATCCTGTGCGCTCTCGTGCATTAATTAACGTTAATTGGTTCTCTGTGTTTCAGTGTTACCCCCCAGCGGGCAACATGAACTCCATGAGCACCTACATGGGCACACCTGGCATGACTAGCACCGGCCACATGAACGCGCATTATGTAAGCCACCCGGTCGGGGTCAGCAGCTCCTCGGTGGCTGCTGGGATGACGCAGAGCGCAGGGGCCGCCGCGGCGCAGGCGGCGGGCCTGAGCGCCGCGCTGCCGCCCAGTATAAGCTCCATGAGCCCGCCGCCGTACGGGAACGTGCCAGTGATGAGTCCGGTGTACGGGCAGGCCTGCGCCATCAGATCCAGGGAGTCCAAAGCCTACCGGCGCAGCTACACGCATGCCAAACCGCCGTACTCGTACATCTCCTTGATCACCATGGCCATCCAGCAGTCAGGCAGCAAAATGCTCACGTTAAATGAGATCTATCAGTGGATCATGGACCTGTTCCCGTTTTACCGGCAAAACCAGCAGCGGTGGCAGAACTCCATCCGCCACTCGCTCTCCTTCAACGACTGCTTCATCAAGATGCCGCGCGCACCGGACAAACCGGGAAAGGGCTCCTTCTGGACGCTGCACCCAGACTCAGGGAACATGTTTGAGAACGGCTGCTATCTGCGGCGGCAGAAGCGCTTCAAGTGCGGCAAGAAGCCCGGAGCTGTGTGCAAGGCGTCGGAGAGGGAGCCGAGCTCTGAGGCCGGCGCAGTCACCACCACAACAGGCAGCAGCAGCGGGTCTGGATCGGACTCTCCGCCTTCCTCCTCTTCATCACCTCCGTCTTCTGATGTAAAGGGGACCGACCTTAAACCACACCGAGGTGAACTGTTCCCCTCCAGCCCCGTGCGCGTGCCTTCCCCGCTCACGCACACGCAGCACCTGCTGTCACACCACCACCACCCGCACCCGCTGCTGCTGCACGATGCCGCGCACCTGAAAGCGGACCACTACCACTCGCACTACTCCTTCAATCACCCGTTCTCCATCAACAACCTCATGTCGGAGCCGCAGCACCACAAACTGGAGCCGGTGGTGCAGTACGGAGGTTACGGCTGCCCGGTGTCCGGGGCTCTGATGGCGACCAAAACCGGCCTGGACCCTGCGCACACCGACACCAGCTACTACCACGGCGTGTACGGCAGGCCCATAATGAACTCCTCATGAGGCACAGCCGGACTCTTCAGAGCGAAAACTTTGATTTGTATATTTGTAAATGTGATAAAAGGGCCATTCAGCTGTTTTTCATCCATCCTACATCAGATAAAAATCTTCATATGAAACCTTTGTTGTGTCGTTTATATCGGTTTTATTAGCAGAGGTCTACACAGCTCTATGCGCTCCCAAACTTTTAGAAAAGGGAGTGCAGTAAAAGTCAGTTTCTGTCCAAATTGAAGCAATTTGTCCAATGGGCATTCTGGGCATGGGCCCAGGGAAGTCCACACCACCCAAGCAGTTTTGTTTTGTTTTGTTTTGTTTTTCTTAAATTTTAGGTGTTGGTGTTTTTATTACCAACAACATAGCTATATATATTCATTTGTATGTGAGCATAACAGAATTACATAATTAACAGAGAGGAGCCAGGAATGAGACAATAGATGAGTGAGGGCTCTACATCAAACATTATTATGCTTATTAAAAAGTTCCATCTGATCCAACATCAGATACTTTAAGGCTTTTACTGAAATTGTGTTGTGATGATGACTTTACAGCATTTTCAGTAATGATTTAAGAACTCAAGGAACCACTTTACTCACTTTGAGGGTTCTTTAAGGAACCTTTAACAGCCCAGTTTATATAGAAAAGATTACTGGAAGCTCTAATAATTCAAAAGATCCTGCAGGAACCTTACAATTATTCCTGAAAGATCCCTTGTAAATTCCAGTGGAGGCCTGCACACACATACATATACATTTTTTTTCCATATTTTCCTTCATTGAGGTTGTACATATTTCAGAATTGTGTATTTTGCCACACTTCTCCTTTTATGACTTTTGTTAATGTTATGATAAGTGAATGACCAGACTTACAATTATATAATTCTTTATTATTAGTCCAAAATACTGCTTTAAATAAATATCACAATATTTACATAATATGGAAAACAAATACATATTCTACAGGTTCTGGAAGACAAAGCAGATGCTCAGTGTTGCTGCCTTGGCAGAGACATTTATTATAAAGAAGAAGAGATTCATGACAGGTCAGGATGTGTCTAATTACTGAAGAAGTTGGCTTGGGCCCATCAAACATTTGTGCAGAGGAGTCTGTAGCAGATGATCCAGGCATACCTACAGATACAGTATACACAAATGTACTCCTTAGCGGTGGCAAACATGGCTTTACAAAGTGTGAAAGTTTCACTAGAATCTGCTGCTGTTCCAGGAGTGGTGATGCCAGCATGACTACACAGGAGTGAAAATGAAAAGTAGGCTATTTCTAGAAAAGATTCACAGTGGAGCTTCACTTAATTCCAAAAACTTTGCGTGGGAATGTTTTGTCCCTTTGTAGCTCCAATGTGAAGATAAAGAAGATAAAGATATCGGGTTGTTGATCAAACATTAATTTAAAAAAAAATTTGTATTGTGCTTCTTCACATTAAAAGAAAACTAAATTATTATACATTTACTGGTCCTATTATGTATTTACTGGTAAAAGTGGGCTATATCTGACTGAAATGAGGTAAACTCCCCTGCCTTAGGTTAGATTAGTGGACCTCAAGGTGACTATGTGCACCTTTTTGAGGGCCAAAACGGTACAAAAATGTTCCCAAACAGTAAAATGTGGACATTTGCACAGTTTCTTCTTGCTTTTTAAGGTGCAATATCAGGAGATAGCCTGTGTTTGGCCAAATGCAAGAAGAAACTGGGTGAAATATTGATTCTACACTTAGATTTTAAGGTTTTGCTGTTAATTTAACAATTTAAGTTCAAGTTCAAATCGTCCTTGGGCCTTTGTTCTAGTTGTGCCTGGTGTGTGTGTGTGTGTGTGTGTTTTTTTTCTCCTGTGTTCTGCAGCTTCCTCCCACAGTACAAACACATGCATGTGAGGTTATGTTTGGTTATTCTTAAGCTGCAGGTTCAGACGTGAGGTAGATAAAACATTAAGTAGTCAGTAATACTAGAAAAGGTTCATACAAATGTCAACCCATCTCCAAATAATTTATTTATAGAGCACCTTTACAAAATAGTTTATAGTGTTTTGATAGACAAGCAAATTTAGAATCCTAAATTCAAACAGAAAGCTGCTAAAAGCAAAACACGATACAATTAACCTTAAAGAAATGTTAAGATAGAAGAGAAAAATACTCAATAAGGCAATTTAATAGACAAAATACACAATAAAATTAAAAAATGTATGCACAGAATATTTTTTAAAAAGTTGAAAAGATAAAAGGAACATTAAAAAAAAGACAACACTGCATAAAAACAAGCCTATTAAAGTCTAATAGTTTTAGAATATCTAAATAAATTTACCAACTTTTTTAAAATGTCAGTTTTTGTATATTAAGGTACAAAATTGTAAGGGGTACAAATACAAATACCTAGGTACAAAAACAGCAGTACCATGGAGGGTGTGACAAGGTCCTTAAAGGTACAATAAGTGTTACTGAGATAAAGACTGAGTAAACTCTGTGGCAGCATTAGCACTAAATGGTTTGATTATCACCTGCAGGGTCACAGATAACATAGAAGCAGATAACAAATGGAACAACAGCCCGTGAAAAGGTGACAAGCTCCCCTTTTTAAGCACATTAATGTCAGACAGAAGTGATGTTAAACTGCAGATAACAGGCTTCACGGGTCACATGGTCACATTCAAGCAAATAATTATTCAGCGCTAAGAGATTCTGGCTCAAAAAAGCTGACCGGTTTAAATAAATGTAATCCACATATTTATAAATAAATTTAAAAAAATACAATAAGTTAAGCCTTGATGTAACAAAGATATGGCAGAGTAGGAGTAGGAACATTCAGTGGGGATTTTTGGTGTCCTCCCCCAAGAAATTTTAACTATCAGACTTTTCATTTTCTACATTCTGGTGAATTTTTATGCATCGGTTTGCATCTTTTCAGCATTAGTTTGTAGTAGAAATGTGCTTAATGAGCGAGGCTCCTCTACTGTCTTTAAATAATCTTATTTCTTATTGTCCCTGCTGAGTCAAAACACATAATCATGGTTCACTCTTCTGTCCTCTCTCGCGTTTGCCTCGTTTCAGATGTGAGAGTCAAGAGTGTAAAGAGCTGATTCAGGTCTGTTCAATATCAGGCTAATGTTGTGTCTCTTGTTTGGGTAATAATCGGTTTTAATGTGCATGTCAGCTGTTCACCTTGATGATGAAGTCATATGTTTTCATTTATAGACTCCTGGACTTTGACCCTGTGAGGTCTCAGTTATCATCGGTGATGAACCTAATCCTAACCCTGGGCTATGAGAATATGTAATTTTTAAAAATTGTTCTTCAAAGTCTTGGCAATAAGGCAATAAAGAAAAAAAGAATAGTCTAACTGACAAAAAAACTAAAAACTATACCCTAACCCAATGTCATAGGATTAGGGTTTAGGGCTAGGAATGTAAACTAAGGTGGTATCATTGGTCACATATGATGTACAGACTCATTGGAAAGCAGCCTGCAGCTGTTTTGGTATTTGATAAATCACCCAAATTATTTTTAAAAGCAAATAAAAATAAAAGCTGCCAAATGTCCTCTAACCCCAGCCTTTAAATAGAACTTAAACAAAAAAAAAGTAGTGATTTTTTTCTTGATGAATCATTTAGTTTATTAAATGCCACAAAAATGGGGAAAACAGTCAATGATGTCTCCATGGTCTCATTTTGCTGTCCAAACACTCCAAAAGCCACATTTATAAAGTTTCCAGTAAAAGAAGTGCATGGGACAAAAGGATGGGTTTGCTGACAGTAGCAGTACTTCAATAATTTTCAGACCGATGTAGAAACATGCTCCACAGTTTAAATGGATCATCTCCACACACACACACACAAAAACAATAAACAAAGCAAAACAAAAAAAACCCTGCAGTGCATGTACATTTTATTCTTTAGCTATCGAGTTCACAAGAAAAAAAAAACTATTTTCTTCCAGTCAGCACATTAATTAGCATGTTTTTAATGTTAACATTTTGTCTCAGTGTAGTTTATATCTGATATCGATTTGAACTTAGCTTACAAAGGGAAGGAAATCAGTTTTCCCTCATTAAAATGAAAATGTATGCAGAAAGATGCTGCACCATCTACTTCATATAAAGAACCTGTGGTGTTAAGTGTGAGATGTATGCTATATATCATTCATGAGTTACTACAAGCATCACAATGAGTCAGTTAATCAATTTTAGTGGTCAGTTCTATTTTCTCAAGTGATCACCAAATAGCTGCAGCTCAATTTTCTGGCAAATATATTAATTTGTATTGTTGGGGCTTTGATTTTAGATGAAACCCCCAAAAAACATTTGTACCATTTGTCCTTCTGCACCAAATCATCAATCATGGAAAAAACTGTCAGATTAATTAGCCTCTTTCAGACTGGTGTCTACACCTTCTTTACATATGAAAAAAAAAAAGATACAAGCGCGACTTTCAAAACTTCAAACATGAAATTCAGATGTACTAAGGTCAAGTATGTAGAAAGGTTAAACTATGATATATTTTTTTCACAACTGGGTTCCTCACGTGAACATTAAAGACCTTTTAAAGGAATTATAAAAACTTTAAGAAAATCTAAATATTGTTTTTTGCTTGTATGTCAATAACATGCTCAATATTAAAAGGTCTTCATCTTATTTTTCTTAAATAATTATTTAGTCATTGTATATGTTCATTAGATACACATGTATGTATACACATAATGGTGCTCTTTGTGTAAGCTGTCAGGGAGGTTTCTGTGATGTCTACTTATCACTGAGCACTATTATGTGCATGTAATAAATAATCATAAAGGCACTGGGTATTGATACATTTGAAGCGATTCAGTTTGTCTCGTTGGATTGCGGTGGAATAATTTGAGCTTTTGTTCTGTGGAAAAAGAAGACTGAAGACTGGTGGGCAGATATCGTAAAACATAACATTTTTACTCTTTAAAACTGAAAAAAAAGAAAACACAGTGAAGGTGGTCGCATTGTCTCACAGGACATCTGATGAGGTGTGGATCCAGAAAGCCATTCTAGTAGGTTTATTTCTTATAGTTAATGGTGGTGGTAAGGTAGACTGAATGAATAGATGGATGGATGGATGAATGAAAAAAAAAAATACAATTACAGAGTTGAGGTCTGGACTCTGACTGGACCACTGCAGTATCTTGATTTTTTTCTTTTTCTTGTAGATTTGCTGTTGTGCTTTGGATGATATTCCCAAGTGAAGATATAAAATGTGCTTTAGGTGCCAGATTGTTTTTCTTTGGGTGGTAGTCACATATTCCAAACTGTAGGCTATTTGTTTTCCTGGAGCTACCACACTGGTGGGCATAGAGCCACTGCAGACATCCAGGGGAAAAATATGGAGTGAAGCTAAGTCTAATAAATATAATCATTGAAGAAAAATTAAGCAAACTTTGCTTGTGTATAGTGCCATCCTTTAATTTGCTAAAATTCAACTTGGATCTTTTTCTTATTGGCAATAATTAAAAATAAATTTTGGTAACTTCTGAAGTGGCTTCTGAAGTGGGCTATTGCAAAACAGAAGTTTGAGAACAGCTGGATAAAGTGTTTTTAAAGTGCATGAAAAAGTACTGAATGAATGTGTGACTGAAAGTGCTTTAAAAGCTCTCTATAAATACGATTCGATTACAGTTTAAAATCCTGCAGCTTCACTCCATGCACAAAGCCACGAGTAAACAATATCTTCAAAAACAAAAGCAGCTCATTTTGCATGACTTACAGCTTCAAACAAGGTCAAGTCTCCATCCTTGTGCATGGAATATTTGACTGGGAAACCAACAATCAATCTGTTTGTTTAATTGTGCACTGAGGTGACTGGTGCCTGTCATTACCTGCTGTAAGAGTTTACTTGTTACGAAATCAAGCAAAGCTGACTGAGCAATACAGGTCAGCCTTTTAAAAAATAGCCTACCACACCTCTGAGCCACTCAGTCTGACTCTGATCATAAAACACAAGGTACTTACCTAAAGAGGGACACAACAAGCTGGGTTTCTAATGGTGGAGGTGCTAGAAGAAAGCAGTTAAATAACACCGGCGAGGTTTTTACGAGCTGTCTGCAAAGATTTAAGAGAAAAGCCATCTACAGACACTGCAGGTTGTTTATTAACTTCACACAGGATCAGTGCCTGCCGTTCAGACGTGTCAGCTGCTCATGTTTAATATGAAACTCTTTACATTTCTGGTGCCACAGTTTTAGCTTTAATACCTGGTCGGGTGGCTTTAAAAACAGTCTTTAAAGCAACAATCAGTGAAGCACAAAGGAGAGAAAAACAGTTTTAAGGTGTAACATATTTAGGGTGTGTGCAAAGCCCTGACATAAAAAACCCAATAATATAACAGTGAGAACAGAAACTCTGAGATCCTCAAGTATGACATGTAAACATCTCTCCAGACTGGAGTCATTATTCTATGAATAACTACAGTAATCAATATCTGTTTACTATTCTTGGCTTTATGTTCATCTCACACACAACTGTGAGCATAGAAGTCCCGCCCACCTGATGTTCAAACCTTCTGTTTGTGAGGGGCAGCCTATCAAATCAGAATCAGAATCAGAATCAGAATACTTTATTAATCCCTGAGGAAATTGTGTGGTCACAGTTGCTCCAGGACAGTAAGAAAGAAAGAAAGTAAATTACCGTATTTTTCGGACCATAAGGCGCACTTAAAATCCTTTAATTTTATCAAAAATCGACAGTTCGCCTTATAATCCGGTGCGCCTTATGTATTAATTCTGGTTGTGCTTACTGACCTCGAACCGATTTTATGTGGTACACGGTGCTCAAAAATCTGTCAAAATGCTTTAGAATGACTTTGGTAAGCTACGAAGCCACACCGCTTGATGGATGTTGGAGCATTGCAGCTACCGTAGTCAGGGGCCTCGCAGAGTAATACGTACTGTACTTCAACATAATATTACGGTGTGTTTATTAGGACCCCAAAATGGCACCTGTTAAGAGACATGGGAGGAATGAACTGAAAAAGTGAGTGTATTGTTTTGTATTTTATGTTACAACTGAACAATGTTGAGAGTTATTGTGAATGAGTTGAATAAAGTTTGACTTATCTGACTGTTTTGTTTCGCTGAATGCGCTTTATAATCCGATGCGCCTTATGTATGAAAGTAGACCCATTCATTGATATTGCGCTTTATAGTCCGGAAAATACGGTATGT
>VUQS01049812.1:35931-64798 GCA_015108495.1 Heterochromis multidens | reverse complement strand
TGGGATACACCCTCTAGGGTGGTCGAGAACGACCAAGCTAAGATCCTGTGGGACTTCCAGATACAGACAGACAAACTGGTGATGGCTAACCAACCGGACATAGTAGTGGTGGACAAGCAGAGGAAAGAGGCTGTAGTGATAGATGTAGCTATACCAAGTGATAGCAACATCAGGAAGAAGGAACACGAGAAGCTGGAGAAATACCAAGGGCTAAGAGAGGAGCTGGAGAAGATGTGGAGGGTGAAGGCAACAGTGGTCGCCGTGTCAATCGGAGCACTCGGGGCAGTAACCCCCAAACTGGGTGAGTGGCTCCAGCAGATCCCAGGAACAACATCCAAGATCTCTGTCCAGAAGAGCGCAGTCCTAGGAACAGCAAAGATACTGCACAGGACCCTCAAGCTCCCAGGCCTCTGGTAGAGGACCCGAGCTTGAAGGGTAAAGACCGCCCGCGAGGGCGAGAGGGGATTTTTATATAAAACTATTTAAATTAAAATGCAGCCAATGCCTCAGGCTTTTTTTGTACAACTATTTACAACTATGTACAAAACAATCAGGTGTCACAATAAGATGCCACACAAATTATTTGTGCCACTCCAAAAAATAGTTCCTGTCCACTACAAGACAGAGGGGCACATCACAGGCCTGACACTTACAGGGTGTATCACTCCTCCTGTGTGTCACTCCGCTGTCCACCTGGAGACAGCGTTTACATTTGAGTCTGCCTTTAGTGGCTTTGGCCAGAGCTGGCTTTGGCCAAATGTCGTAGGTTGCCATACAATTTTTTGATTGCTTGATGTGCTGAATTTTTGCTATGGGTTTGAAGGACAGCCCCTGCCCCCACACGGCTAGCATCCACCTGGAGTGAGAGGCTGGTCAAAGTTTGGGGCAGCCAATACTGGAGCACTGCACAACAGAGTCTTTACATTTTCAAAAGCTTGTTGACAAGCAGGAGACCAAACAAAAGTTATCTTTCCTTTTAACAAGTCAGTTAGTGGTGCTACCACTTCAGAAAAGTTCCTGCAGAAACTTCTGTAGTAACCCACTAATCCCAAGAAACACATTAGCTCCTTTTTTGTGGTAGGGGTAGGATACTGTTCTACAGCTTTGACTTTTTCTTGCACTAGGCAAACTGTACCCTGCCCAACCACCCAATCCAGGTATGTCACTGTCGTCTTAGCAAACTCACATTTGGCGAGACTGATGGTGAGATTTGCATCCACCAAGCGGCTGAAGAGAGCCCGGATGTGCTCTAAATGTGAGGACCACGTATCTTAATAAACCACAACATTGTCTAAGTAGACTGTACATCCTTCCAGATCCCCTAGTACTTTAGTCACGAGTCTCTGAAATGTTCCTGGGGCATTGTGCAACCCAAAAGGCATGACTTTATATGAATACAAATCATCTGGTGTGATGAATGCAGAAAATTCCTGTGCTCGCATACACAATGGGACCTGCCAATACCCCTTCAGTAAGTCAAATTTACTAACATATCTGGCATGGCCTGCCCGATAGACACAATCTTCTATACGTGGCAAGGGAAAGCAGTCTGGTTTAGTAACTGCATTCACCTTGCAAAAATCAGTGCAAAACCTAAGGGTATTGTCTGATTTTGGAACTAACAGGCAAGGTGATGCCCAACTCGATGATGATGGCTCAGCGATTCCATTGTTTAACATGTACCTCACTTCAACATCCAAATGTTTACATTTTCCAGGATTGACACGATAGAATCTTTGTCTAATTGGCTGTGCATCACAAAACACCGATGTCCTGCTCTATCAAATGGGTCTGAGTATCACTATGGGTATGGGTATCACCAAATAAACATGGAAAATCTTTAATTAGTTCAGATAAGTCTGCCTGCTTTGACCCTGACAGATGTCCCAACAAAACCTGTAACCTGCAAAGCTACTGAATTCTTTAAGTGACCCTCCAGCACATCAGAATCAAGACAGGGTAAACCATCCTCTACCTCAGGTGGCACCGTCTGAGGGACAGAAACCACTGACACCCTCCCCCCTGAACATGCTGGCAACATGTTGATCAAACAGCTTTTTCATCCTGTTTTGAGCAGAAGCCAATTTTTCCTTTGCCATCTCCCCTGCCGCAAACAGTCTGTACCTAAAGCCACTGACATAGTGAATAAGGTTTTTAGAGGGTTCAACCTCTTCCAACTGCTCATGAAGTAAGCTCAGTGGCCCACGCACAGTATGTCCAAACACCAACTCATTTGGACTGAACCCAGTGCTCTCCTGCGTGACCTCCCTGGCAGACAGCATCAACCATGGTAACCCCTTCTCCCAGTCTCCACCCATCTCAGTGCAGTAACAGGGACTTCAGCGTCTGATGGAATCGCTGCAAAGTCCACTGACTTTGAGCATGAAAGGCTGAAGCCCTATCGTGGTTGACGTGAAGCTGATTAAGAACTTGAGAGAATAGATGAGAGGAGAAGTTTGAACCCTGGTCAGTTTTAATGATTTTCGGAATACCAAAAATGGAAATAAACTGGGTAAGCATTCCTAGCAGTTATTGAACACAGCGGGTATGTGGCTGGATAACGTGTACTCAGACACCATGAGGAGATAGGTATCTCCAGACCTAGAACGAGGCAGTGGTCCTACACAATCAATTATTAGATGTTCAAAAGGCTGACTTAAAGCTGGGATGGGAAGCAGAGAAGCAGGTTTGATAGTCTGATTAGGCTTACCAGTGAGTTGACACGTGTGACATATCTTAATATAAAAAGCAATGTCCTTTTTCAACCCGGGGCCAAAAAAAATGATGCAGAACCTGATCATATGTTTTTTTTACACCCCAGTATCTACAGTCATCATGAGCCAGTTTTAGCACATGTTCTCAAAACTTTTCAGGTACCACAGTTTGAACAATGCGGTCTCCAATGCAACCTTTTTCATGAGGCACCCACTTCCTTACCAGCAGGTCATTGTCCATGAAGTAACCCCTAGCGCTATCATTTACCTCCTCTCTAGGAAGCACCTGCTCAAATAAACTCTTGGATTGGCCTGTTGTTCAACCTTCAGGTCTTCCTTTGAAACTGAGAGAGGTACATCAGACAGAGAAAATGCACAAAGTTCTGCGGCCTCACAGTTTCCAGGCCCAAGATAAACATTTGCTTTTGACACTGAACGCGTCACTGCACACACTGTAAAGACTTTGGGAAAATGCTCTTCATTCTCATCAGGTTGCTTCTTTATCTCTGGAACTGGGGACACCACCAGACCTGGTGGGACTTCAGTCCACACACATGCCCCTGCAGCACCATTACCCAAAATTAGCATAATGCCTTCCACTGTCAAAGCTGCACAATCCCCAACTGTTAGTTGACCCCGAAAAAGGTCAGAATACAGCATAACCCTGTGTAGTGGAACATGCAAAGTTGTCATGTCCATCCCTACAATGGGGACAGAGGACCCTGTATCACTCTCCTCTGAAAATGGCAAAACTGAAGCTTGAATGAAAGAGTCAAAAGCTGCTGTGTCGCATAGTATCTTAACTGGCACTTTCACCTCACTTCCCACAAGGGAAACACAGCCATCTGACACAAAAGGCAAAAAAGACTCCAGGCTGTAGTGCAAAATTTCACCCTGAATGTTCTCACTTGCTAAATGAATTGAGGACAAACTAGATGTAGAAACAGCTAGGCAAGCGCCTTTTGCCTGTGTCAGAGCTCCACTGGATCTAGAGTTAACTCTAAGAGCATAACAGTCAGCTTTCCAATGCCCCTTTTTATGACAGAAGTTACAGACCTTGTCCAAGTTCCGCAAGTTGCGACAGTCTCTGACCTCAGATCTACCTGACTGAACGGAAGGACTAGCACTATCAGCACTTGCCCCAACTGCAGTACCACGGGTATGAGAATCCCTGAAAACACACTTATGTGACATGTGTGACAATAGCCTCAGGGATGGAATTTTTAAACCGCTCCAAGACTATTAGGTCACACAGCTTTTCAAAACTGTCTGCCTGCAGGGTTGAACTCCAGCGCATGAAGTGAACAGATAAATCCCATGCAAACTCAAGATGCGTTTGTTTTTCTCCTTTTTTCCAAGTCCAAAACTGTTGCCTGTAAGTTTCTGGAACTAGCTCATAAGCCTTTAAAACAGCTGCTTTTACTAAAGAATACTTTTGGCTTTCCTCAGAAGACAAAGACGAGTAAGCTTCCTGTGCTTTACCGGTCAACACACACTGTAACATTATAGTGCGAGCAGACTCAGGCCACTATCTTGTATCTGCAACACGCTCATACAAGGAGAAAAAGTTTCCGGATCATTCTTGTTAAATTTTGGCAACAGCTTCAGGTTGCACAAAATATCAAAATGCTCTTCAGGCTCAGGACAAAATTACGAATTCTGCTGCTCAACAGAACTATCAGATTTCAGTTGTCCATTTTTAATCAAATCAAGCTTATATCTCTTCACAGCCAGCTTGGCCTGCTTAGCTTCAAAACGCATCTTCTCCATTGGCAACTGCTTCTCATTTTCTGCATTTTGCTTCCTTGTGTCATGCTCTAGCTGTAACATGAGCAACTCTTGTTGCGGTTCAAATGTTAAACCAGTTCCTAAACCTGGTAGAGAAGAACTTGCAACAGCTGAACCAAGTTCCTCCTGTACATGAGTCAAAACACCCATTTCGCTTAAATTTGCTTTTAAGATACTTTTAACAGTATCTTTCAATCTCGATCTCATAATGATCTGCTATTTTTAACAGCTGGTCTTTAGTACACTTATCAAAGAACTCCTCCGATGGAGCTTTAATAAAGTCAGCTATTTCAGCCATCTTCAACACCACGCAAACCAGAGAATCAACTTATCTCCTCTACATGTCTTGCCAAAACCCAGAAGTGAAACAGACTGTTTCCAGGGTATAAACAAATCCACAAGAGTACAAATCCCCTCTAATATACCACCTGCCTATAAAGTCTAACCTGATACTACCTCAGCCTAGTCTTCATGCAGTGCACACATTATACACACCAAATATCATAGGGGTATCAAAGGGGTAACGCCACTACACCTACCAGGGGAATAAGTACTCAAACAATTAAGCACTTGCTGACACTCACCTGATCACCAGCACAATGACAATCATAAGACAAACTAATACCAACCTAATAAATCAAAATTCTGTCTCTCTCCCCTAACCACCAAACAAACCAGTTAAGGCCTCCAACCCTCACACTTAACACAATACTGCTTCAGAGGCAACTTTCTGGCATCAAGACAAACAATTTGGTAAGTCTATTTAATAACCAATTTCATGACTTACCAATTGCAAAGGACACAACAATCCGAGAGGTCCCGGGTTCAAATCCCGGATGAGCCCCCAAATTTGTCACAGTCAAGGGCCATGACAAATAATGGGAGAGATACCACTTAATCCAAAATATACCAATTTATTAACCAAACAGGACAGAAAACCATAATACTCCATGAGGTGTGCTAATCAGCGTTATCAGTGTATCAGTAGTTGGATGTGTGATTGAAGGTTAAGTATGCAGGGTGTTGTATGATGTAAAACCTAAAACAACCAGGCTATAGCCAAATAAACAAATAACATAGTGCTGGATGATTCGAAGAGAAGAGCGAGACTAAGAGCTGAGACAGCCAGTTCTTAAATGCTCCAGGGAGACTGGCCAGGTGCTCCCAGTTGCACTGATTAACCCCACCTACCAGGAACCTGCAAGACAACAGACAGGGACAAACAGAAAAACACAGCAGGCCCTGGCCAAGGCAGAGGGCCATCACACTAGATTCACCAATAAATGGAACAAACTTTGATTGGATGGTGAATAATTTTGCTTTAAATCTAATACAAATGCTAATTCAGGATATGTTACACAGCAATGTGATGGCAGACTTCTTTCAGTAAAGCAATTATACAAAAAGCATGTACTCCTTATCTGACTTTGAGGAATGTTGGGTCCATTTGACTTCCAGTTATATTAACTGGCTAAATGGCACTTATAAGCTGAAAGGCCTTCTTCCCTCTGGCTTTTCCTTTTTCCTGCCTTTGAGGACTCTGCTGAACTGGCACAGCTCACTTGCAGCTCACATCCTCGGCTGCTCAGAATGGATAAAAGTAGAGTGAAAGTGGAGACATTTAAAAAAAATTGGAATCATGTTTTAACACACAGAATACTAACCCAAATGTGTTAAAGTACTAGTATTGTAGCTCCCAAGAATTATCCTCCATTTGCCCTTTTTGGGGTTTTATTACTCTGATCATTCACGCTGTGTGTCAGTGTGCTGCTGTCGTGAAACATTCTGAGCACATCAACCACGGAGCATGAATACTTTATAATGGCAATAAAGTAAGCATTTATGGTAGCTGCAATTATGGTGAGACATTCCCCGTGCAGTCGCTCAGTTAAATTTCTTATAATTATCACCATGTCGACAAATTTGTGCTTTATTATAGATGAAGAGAGATCATCAGCTGTGGTGTTTTTATTGAATTTTTAAATTTTGCCAAGCGTGGTGTCACAAAGAGGGAAAAAGAGATGTAAAACTGGTCAGATGTTTATGGGGAAGTATGTGGATCACAGTGAAGCTGCTGTGACTGTCAGCATTCTCACACAGTAAACATATAATTTAGAACTGAATCTATGGACACACACTGTAATCTTCCAGAAGTGTAACAGAAAATATTATATAAATTTGAGTTTGATATTAGATATCTACAGTATTCTATATTATTAAAACCTCGTTGAGGTTTTGAATTATGCCATCAGCTTAATTAGATATATATTTAGATATATATCACAAAGACTAATGAAACCTATTATTATTAACACTGGATGAGTTATGAATGAAGTTGAAATGAATTGGCATTTGACTGTATACAATTTACTATATAAAAAATTGGACATTTGTAATGTAATAATTAGCTGTGTAGGTCATCATAATGACTTTATCTGTAGATCATCAAAGTCCAATACTGAGCATTGTTAAGTCTGAAAGAGGTTTGTACTGCAAATTGTTGATAGAAAATTTTAAAATGTGACAGTAAAAAGACTTGTACCTGTGAGATATATTTAAGGCCTGCCGACATTCACGGTTTTGGATATGGGTATTTATCTGAAATCTTAGCACTGAAAAAAAAAAGAAAAAAAAAGATTTTAGAGTGACAGTGTCACAGAGCATTCCTGTAACTCACTCACACTCCTGCCTATGGCAAGATAACTCTGAACAGCATGTGTGGCAGTAAATTCTGGTATATTTGTGGATATTTCTCACTGTCTCCTCAGGATTAGTCTCAATAACTCGATGCTGCACTGCTCCTGCAACTTTTTTTTCATCAATTATGAATTTGAATGTCAGGGAGAATGTGTAGGATTTAGTAATCCTGTTATTATTAGGATTCAGTTCCCTCAGAATGATCCCATCTTCACACCGAATCCTGTCTAGTTGGCAAAGTAACAATCAGTGGGTAGGCTTGCAAAGTTAGCTAACGTTGACTCATAAATATGTTTGGCATTTCAGTGACATTGCATTTCTTGATGTGGTGAATTCAAATTTGACAATTAAAATACTTTATTGGCTATCTCTTGATGCATGCTCAATAATCCAGGTAAGGAAATCCCAGAAAGCTGAATCTGTTCATCTAGACGTGGCGTTTTCAGTGGGAGAAACATTTCGTCAACTTATCCAAGTGACTTCTTCAGTCAAAAATGCCACGTCCAGATGAGGAGATTCAGCTTTCTGGGACTTTATTGGCTACCGTTTACAAGATATTTTTTTATTTTTATTTTTTTTTACATTTTATATATTTGTACATTGTTTACGTTGTTTAGTTTTAATCATAAATTGTAAGCTTATGTTTTCTCATTTGTTTATGGTTGCTTCATTTAATAATATTGTGCCTTTCTCCATTAGGCAACAGTTTAAAAAGGAAAAAAAGGTCTATGTAGATAAAATGTTATTTTAGCCCTACAACAGGCTGATGACCTGTCCAGGGCATACCCCACCTCTTGCCCTAGGGCAGCTGGGATAGGCTCCAGTCCCCCCCATGACCTTAATTGGATGAGTGACAGAAGATGGATGGATGGATGGATAAGAATTAATATGAAACACTATACTACATAGCATAGCAGAGTCATTCCAAATCAATTCACAAAAAATGTAGAGCAAAGGTTGCCAGGCTAAGGTCAAGATATTTTGTCTAGATGGGATGTGGTGACAGGGAGACGTGTCAGTTTTATCAGTTACCCAGATTATTGTGACATGTAGATATGTAAATATAAGTTTTATATCTGTAGATATACATTTTATGATTCATTTGCTTTTCAGGAGTTGGGCTCCTGAAAAAATAAATAAATAAATAAATGAATATATATATGTATACCACACAAGACTTTTGTGACAATATTCTGTGGACTGACAAAAGTTGAACATTTTGGAAGGTTTGAGTGCTGGCATAAACTAACAGCATTTCATATAAAGAACATTATGCCAACAGTCAAACATGGTGGTGGTAGTGTGATGGTCTGGGGCTGCTTTGCTGCTTCAGGACCTGGACGACTTGCTGTAATTGCTGGAACCATGAATTCTGCTCTCTACCAGAAAATCCTGAAGGAGAAAATGCAGCCATCATTTTGTGCCCTGAAGCTCAAGCACACTTGGGTTCTGCAGCTGGACAATGATTCAAAACCCACCAGCCAGTCCACCTCTGAATGGCTAATAAAAAAAAAGAAAAAAGAATGCTCTGGAGTGGCCTAGTCAAAGCCCGGACTTAAATCCAATTGAGATGCTTTGGCATGAGCTTAAACAGTCCGTTCATGCTCGAAAAACCCTCCAATGTGGCTGAATTAAATTCTGCAAAGAAGAGGGCCGAAACCAGTGTATATAAATATGGAAATCGCACATATACAGTGATAAAATATTGCTCAGAAGTAATAGTCATACAAGTGTTTCGAAAATATAGACCAGGTTATGGTACAGTGCACTTCTTTAATTTGACTGTATAGTAGTCTTATGGCCTAACACTCTCACTGTGTCATACAAATGGTGAGAAGGATGGATGTGAGTATGGCCAGCATCCTCCTCTCACCGACTTCCTTAATAGAGTCCAAGGAGCAGCCCACAACAGAGCCAGCACTCCTGATCAGCTTGTTCAGTTTCTTCCTGTCCCACTCTAAACTCCCACATCCCCAGCAGACCACTGCATAGAGGATTGCAGATGTTACCACAGCATCGTAGAAGGTCCTTAACAATGTTCTACACACACTGATAGACCTCAGTCTCCTCAGTAAATGGAGACAACTACAGGACGTGTATTATGTGACCTGTCCAGTTTTTTACTGAGATGAACATTCAGGTATCACCCAGGTAAGTCAATCACTATGCCCTTTGTCTTGCTGGCATTTATTTGAAGATGGTTCTTTCCACACTATTCAACAAAGTCTGTAATAACCTCCCTGTATTCCAGTGAAGTAAAATTAGTTAATTTTAATACATTTAATTCAGAAGCATTTGGGCTGTTGACCAGTGTTGGGAGCTGAAGCATGTTGTAGCACTGTTTGGTCAGTCACAATTAAAGCATTAACCAATACCAAACTAACTGAACCAACTCAAAAGTGTGACCAAAAACGTGTAGTTTCTTTAATTGCTTCTTTTTGTCAGCTGCTGAAAATTGTAAAAGGACCATTGACATAGAATGCTTAGGGGACTTTGGGATGATACTTTATCAGCCCTTTGTCAAAGACAAAAATTGACAAAAATTGGGGTAGGAAAACAAATCGGTAACTTGACAATTTACTCAACTTGCTCCTTTGCTCAGACATGGCTGATTTCTCCAAGTAAATTTTATAAAGAATATATAGATGACTGTTTTCAAGTTAGATGCATGCAGAAAAAAAAAAATTAAAAAGAAAATAAACTTTAAGAGTTTTTATGGATAACTAAAAGAAAAACAACAAATAAAGATGTTGAAAACCTAGCCTTGAAATAAAAAACAGAGTATTGATGGATAAATGGGTAGATATAATATAAAAGATATAATTTAATCATTATTCACCTATTCAACCCTTGTAATTGTAAAGCACTGCTCATTGTGAGTCATCAAATGAGTTATTTAAGAATAATTTTCATTAATGCACACATATTGGATAATGCTAACAATGAGCCTTGTTGACAAGATACTTGAGATGAGCACAGGCAGCACTCATTCACAACAGCAGCAGCATTATCAGCCCTGCTTCATATACCGTATCCTCTATACTGGAGAAAACAGCACATTCTAGAAAATTAAGCTCTCATAGCTGTACAACTGATGTGCCCTCAGGTTAAGAACAGAAGGTCAATTCAAGGGTCGATGAAAGTGAATTGATACCCTTTGTGCTGCATATAAAGTATGATGAGATATTGTGGGCAAATATTAATAGAATTGTAAATGAAAGAGGAACTAAGAGATGCATGAATGAATACAGGAAGCAGTGTACTAAGAGTCGTGTCCTCTCAGATGACCTTGTTCTCAGAAACCTGTTTAAAGCTTTGCCATGAAGAAAACAACAGTTAATGCCATTGGTGGGCAATAGCATTATTATAAGTTTTGTGAAGAAAAGTTACAGTTTTGTGATGAAAGACTTCAGCCAGACTAGTTCACTGCAAAACACATGCTCAGACTACAGGAGTTTTAAAATCCTATCCAATTTTGAAACCTGTTTGCACCATCCACATAAGGATAAACATAAACATGTTTTCTCCTATATCTCAAAGAACACACACTACAGGATTTGAAAGCAACTACACAGGGTACTGTTAAGATACTTGGCTGGAGGAAGCACTGCACCACCTCATGGGATAATCGGGATGCAGATACTAATATATATATACTATATAAAGTATATAGCAACACTCTTAAGGCTGAAAAATTTTCAAGGTAAAAGTTATACAGACTACAAATGCAAAGGTTTAGGGCTAACGGGCAAGCCTGTCTGAGCACTGAGTTTTCAAGGTATGCTAAAGCTGTAAGTGTACTCTCAAAAACTCAGTGGGACTACACCAATAATAGCATGAACAAATCACAAGGCCAGGTGCTGACATATTGTACAAAACAATTCACATATACCTTTTAAACAGTGAATGAAATACAGAATAACCTCAGGCTTTGAAATCACTGTTTTATGTTGAAGTAACTGCACTGAAAAAACTTTACACATATACATTCACTGAAACTGAACATAAACTACAAAAATATAAAAAATTGTGTGTGTGTGTGTGTGTGTGTGTGTGTGTGTGTGTGTATGTGTGTGTGTGTGTTACCTAGTGTTTTTGACTGACCTGGTCTCTGGTGCTTTTTTACAGCATTTAGCTGAATTTTTTTCTTTCCTGAACTTTTTCTTTGACTCTTTGTTATGCTGGGTGACTTTGTCTGGGTCTAACTTTATGTTTAGACAGGATAGCCTACCATGAGAGAGCAGGGCACGCTATGAATGCTGTGACAACAGCATACAGTCTATAGGTGAGGGTGACACTCGTTCCTGATGGCAGTAATATCTGTTGACAGTTGTATACTAGCCAATGTTAGGGTCAAGTGGAGGTTAACATGTCAACGCTTTTTGCTGCTTCCTCCATGAAGGAAATACAACAGTGGGTGAAGCCAATGGAAAGATATTCTTAGATGTTTTTTTTGCAATTTGTATTTTCTTTATTTCTGGTTTTTTACTGAAACCAAGGATTAAAATAGTTAACAATGGAAACAGTTATTGCAATGGAAAAGGGAATACAAGAGTCTAAAAAGACTATTGAACAAATGTCGGCTTTCTTTTATGGATACCAAACCTGTAACCTGGATAGTTTGTATGTGTTTATTTTTTTTAGGTCAGACATGTAAAAATGTCCAACCACCTCTTAGTAACATGTCCCAGATTATTCCACAGAAACATACTTCATCCCATATTTAGTTTACTGGAAACTGGTCTCCCTAGGTACAGTAGCTTGTCGTTACACGGTCACCAAATGTCTCTTTATAGACTCTCTCCTCTGAATGTCAGGGAGGGGTATATCCCACCTAAACTGGCCCAAAACACCTGTAGTCTGAGTCTAGTATAAGCAGACATCTGGCATTAAGTGTTAAGACATGAATTCTACAATTAAAACATAAAAGGCACACATGGTCTTGCATATGAGTCAGGTACATAATGATATTAAGAAAGAGGAACACTCATAGTGCTCTTACAAGCTGCATCCTTGATGGATATTTAAAGCTATTTTGCAGTTGAAGAATTAATTAATGACCAGTGCAAGTGTGAGGCTTCGTCATGCTCAAAACAGCAATTAACATTTATTAGAGGATGGCTATAATGTATCACCATTTATTAAAATGAAAAGCTAATTTATAGATTGAGCAGTGACCACGCATAGTTAGGTTGTGACTCTCATTTCGATTTGCTTACATGATGTATGTGAAAAGTGCTGCAGGAAAAACAAATTTTTACACTCTAATCTGACATGAGAAAAATATCCTGTCAATGTAAATGTGGTTAATTCAAAGTATTTTATGGTTTATCAAGCTAATTTTCTTTCTGACCTAAATTCATTCTGACAAGGGCCCAAAATGCACAGTCATAAAGAGTCAAAGCTGTAGCAGATAGCATGGCCCCCCTACAGTGCCTTGATTACAACATCATGGAGTCATTCTGTTATTATATTAAGACGCAAAAGACACTGAGACAGCCTGAATGAACTGTCGCAAGTTATCCAGAATGAACAACCTACCAGCCAAATGCTTTTTCAGAACTGATAAAGGTAAAGGGGGCTCACACCAAATATTAATTGGATTTTTTTTCTGTTTACTGTACTTCTATAATGTTGACTGATAAATAAACACTAATTATGGAACTGATTTTGAATGCATCTTCATTACATAACTGCATATTTAAATTAAATTGCTTAGCTGTAGTCTTTTGCAAGCTTTTATAAGTTTAAAAGGAAACAAAAAGAAAATTCTGGGACTCACCTGCTTCTTATCTTTGCTTGAGGCTAACAGGGCTACCTTAGCTACTACTAGCTTAACTAGTAGCAGATAATGTAGCCCTGCTAGATCACTCACCCAAAAGACCCACCTGCTTATCTTCTTCTTTGTCCCAGGCTGCTTGCAGTATTGCAGCAAAAGTTCTCCTGTGCCCAAAAAGCATTTTCCCCATAGACCACCATTATGAAAGTGACGTCTGTATGTTGGCAGATAATCCTAAAGAAACAAAACAAAACAAAACAAAACAAAGGTTTCTGTCCTTTCCATTTTATTTTTTAATTCATATTTGTAAAACCTCCACACAACCTAGAAACATGTACTATATTTCCAGGATTACACTGCAATGAGAAGTCTATGGGCAGGGATTTCTGGTCTTCTGGAATATCCCAGCCGTCACTGGACGAAAAGATTCACCCTCTACAGATAAAAGATAAAAAGAAAACATATCTCTAGTTTTCTTGCATTAATTTTGACCTTAAAAAGCTTTTTCTCCAATTTCCAATTCTCACAGGGCTGTAGGGGATCAAATACTTATTTCACTTAATGACATCCATATCAATTTATATCAATTTTCCTGGATTTTTGGTTAATTTTCTGTCTCTCTCCATTAAATGAAACTACCATAAAAATTAGAGACTGTTCATTTTTTGGAAGTGAGCAAACTTACAAATTCACCAGGGGATCAAATAATTATTCCTACCACTTTATACAATATTTAAAAGCAATTTAAACACAAATTGGTCCTGGGACCAATAAGAGGTGGCAAGCAGGGGTGGGTATTCTTGTATCCCCCCAGTTCGCTGCCTATAGTTTGGGGTTCTTCCCGGTGAATGAGGTGGTTGCTTCCTCTGCCTTCAGGCCACGGAACAGGTCCTGACTGTCGTCTGTGCTAATGCGCTGAACTGAACATCAGACAACTCAGGAGGGGAAAGCAGTGCTCTACTCACATGATTTATAGTGCAGGTGAAGTATTGTTGACTTCAACGGAGGATATAGTCAGGCAGTGGAAGGAATAGTTTAAAGATCTCCTCAATCCCACTGACATGCCTTCCGTAGAGGAAGCAGAGTCTGGAGACAAGGGGGATGACTCTCCCATCACTGGGAATGAGGTCATGAAGGTAGTAAAACAACTCCTTGGTGGCAGGGTCCGTGGGGTGAATAAGATTTGCCCTGAGTTCTTGAAGGTCCTGGATGTTGTAGGGCTGTCTTGGTTGACATACCTCTGCAATGTGGTGTGGAGATCTGGGGCAGTGGCTTTAGATTGGCAGACTGGGATGGTGGTGTCCAGAGGGTCTTTTTCCAATTATAGGGGGATTACACTACTCAGCCTTCCTGGGAAGGTATATGCCAGGGTACTGGAGAGGAGAGTCCATCAGTTAGTCAAAAGTAGGATTCAAGAGGAACAGTTTAGTTTTTGTCCTGATCATGGAGTCATGGACCAGCTCTTTGTACACTCAAAGATATTTTAATGCATATAGGAGTTTGCCCAACCACTACATACTTTTGTGGACTTGAAGAAGACATTCGACCACGTTTCTCAGGGTATCCTGTGGGGGGGTGCTTCTGGAATATGGGGTGTCTGGCCCATTTCTATGAGCCATTCAGTCCCTGTATAACCGCAGTGAGAGCTTGGTCTGCCTTGGTGTCAATAAGTCAGACTTGTTCCCAGTGGGTGCTGGACTCCTCCAGGGCTGCCCATTGTCATCGATTACCTTCATCAGGTGGTAGCCTCCAGCTCACACTGAAGTGGTTCACAGCCTATTGTGATGCAGCAGGAATATGAATTAGCACCCCAGAGTCTGAGGCCATGGTTCTCAGCCGGAAAAGGGTGGAATACCCACTATCAGTCAGAGACAAGTTGCTGTCCCAAGTGGAGAAGTTTAAGTACCTTGGTGTCTTGTTCACTAGTGAGGGGACAGGGGAGTCAGAGATTGACAGATAAATTGGAGCCACATCTGCAGTGATGTGGATGTTGTACTCGTCCATTGTGGTGAAGAGAGAGCTGAATGAAAAGAGAAGCTGTCAATTTACCGGTGGATCTACACCCTATGTTCTATGTTCAACTATGGTCACAGGTTCTGAATAGTGACCGAAAGATTGAGATTGCAGATACAAGCAGTGAAAATTAACTTTCTTTCTCAGTTCAGCTGGGAGGGACTCAAAGTGGAGCCACTACTCCTCCACATCAAAAGGGGGCCAACTGAGGTGGTTTGAGCATCTGACTAGGGTGCCTCCTGGGTGAGTTCTGGTCATGTCCTACCGGGAGGAGCAATGTGACATGTACAGTACAGTGCTTAACAAATTTATTAGACCATCACCCCCAGTGTAAGGTTTATGCTACAGCTGCCTTAAATTAACAGTGTTGGTAATTACCAAAATCATTTTGATGTTTCTCTAATGGTTAATCCACCAGTATGCACAAGCTCTTTAATCAAAATTTGTCAAGGCCGACAGGCCAGTATCAAAAGGTGGACCCAAATGCAGAGCCAACACAAACGGGTTTTAACATTTTGCAGAGTTTTATTCAAACACAACAGGTTAAGCATGAGAGAGGAACGTGGGAGGAATCTAGGAGGGAATGCACAGAGCACAGGAAAAAGGTGAGTCTAGTGAGAGAGGAAACTCCAGTTAGTCCAGGTAAGTAGTTTCACGGATTGTCCACAAAGAATTTTCCATCATGAGGAAATTACTGAATTTACAAAGCTTACTTGGGAGGTTGATGGCGCAGTCCCGGGGGGTGGGTTATGTTTACTGGTTTGTCTTCTAGGTATGAGATGGCCATTAGAGGATGAGCAGGCAGGAGCATGGGTGAACAAGTTTCCAGTTCAGTTCCACGAAGAGCGGACCAGTCCAGGAGAAGCAAGTGAGTCTTAAGGTGAGTATTGAAACCACTCCTTCAGTCAATGGATAACACTGGGAACAGGGGGTAGAGAAATCATTAGCACACGAGGAAAAACTTTAACAAGGAGGCAACAGAGGTAGAGCAGGTTACCACACAAAGTAGACAGATAATCTGGCGGACACTGGATGACAGAGTTGGTCCTTAAATACTGTAACTAATGCAGTTGACGAGATGCAGGTGATCAGGCTGAGGAGCGGGAACCTTCATGCTCCACCCAAAGGGGTGGAGAATACCTGACCCACCCATCCTAGGCTTAGAGAGAGAGTGGAACAGACAAACCAGTGATGATCATAACAAAATTATATTTTAGTCATTATATTTTAAAATACGATTGTTGTTAGCCATAAATTTTCAAATTTACTGTTTTACAAAGAAGCAGAAAAAAAATAGTAAAGCACATAATTATTTTTTGATTAGGATGCCAAATTACAGTTATTTTCTTGCATTCCTGAACAGAAAAATCTGTTTTAGTGGTTGAATGTAATTTTTGACTTCTCACACAGTAGAGAAGTCTACTGTGCTGGCTTGGCAACCATTTGCAGTCAGTTGCTGTCTTCAAAGTGACTTTGGTATGTCAAGAGGGCAATAAGAGGACAATAAAATGGCAATAAGAGCAGAAACCAGGCAGAACCTCATAGATCTGAAACAGAAATTTAGAAATTCCTCTGCAAATAGTGACATATTTGCTGCAGGATGGCAATTTAACTGCAAAATGACACAGACGCTTGGCAACCTTGCTTTTATACATGTATATATAAGGTATATGGTCATATATGACAATATAAATGATTATATATATCACCAGAATAGAACCACTTGGCAACCAGTCAAGAGTCAAGTCCCCTGTTGCAAGAAGACGCACCGCAGATGAGTTGTCAACATTGACATACTGACTCTGATTGATTGCATGATGTTAGCAGTCTGTCTGCATTTATAATTAGGTAGCAGTTATTTGCAAACCTTTGCCAATCTGTCTGAATAATTGGAGTTAGTCCGAGTCAGACCGTGACTGATTGGAGAAAGAGTGCCTCCGACCCAGCGACCTGTGTAATCACCTTGCGATTGAAAGTAGTTGCCCTGAGTTTGAGGATTTTGCACACTCAACCTCTGGGCGACCAATTGGTTGCTGCAACTACTTGCAACCAGTTGACAAATGTGAAAAAACTCAATGCAATCATCGGGCAATCACTGATTTTTAACCCCTCAGCCTAAAAGGCTGATGGGGTATTGTTGTCACCCTGCCGGGCGGTGTGGACACCCAAGTTTGTGAATGCGATAACTCGAGAAGGAAGTCACCTAGGACTTTCAAATTGATACCATAGGTGCATCTACTAGGAGGCTGAGGGGGTAGCACTGGCAGCCGGCAGTATTTTTCTCAGTTGCAAGTAGGTTACTGTCCTATTTTTACACTAGTGTGACTGAGCCATTAAATGTGAATGTGAGAGTGTGTGTGGTGGTCTGTCTCTCAGTGTTAGCCCTGTGATGGACTGGGGACCTGTCCATAGTGTACCCCACCTCTTGTCCTACAAAAGCATCGCCCACCCCCAACCCTAAGTTGGATAAGTGGTTAAAAGCTGGATGGACCTTGGTGAAGGGTTGAAGTAAAGTACCTTAAAAGTCTGAAAAGATGCTTTTACCTTTTCAACCTAATTTATACATACATACATGACCAGATTTAACCAATTTAAAAAAAAGCATCCATGGATGTCTGGTACATTTAGCTTCTGCCTTCACAGCCTGCTGTACGATTTGGGCATGCTTAGAGGTGGTGCATTCAGGGTTTGCTGTGGTGAAGTTGAGTGTCGGGAAAAGAAACAAAACATTTAGCTGAGTGTAGGAGTAAGGACTGTTTTTCATAGTCCAGGGAATGCAATGTCACTGATAGCATCAGGTTAGGCACACTCACAGATACACACACGTTCCCATGTGGGAGGATTATGAGTGGAAGGTACAGCCCATTGCTTTCTAATAACATCCTCTAATCTCATGCCAGCTGCCCTTGAGGCTGTCCACTCAGAAAACATTGCAACTTTTCACCTTCAATAAAGCACCTCCTTCTCGCTCCTACTTCACCATCTACCAGGGAGGGGAGGGGCACGTACTCCTCTTCATCACAGAGATTGGACAGGGTTGGCCCTCTAGTTGGCTGCAGAGGAGAAACCAATTTTTATCCCCTACCCTGTCAGCTTGAATTAACGGTACAACCCCAACCTTTCAGCTGAACCTCTGCCCATTATTAGGCGCGACACTGTCTGTATGGTTTTCTATTTTCTCCGAAGCTTCTCTCAGCTCCTACTCCCTGCAGTACATTATGTCCATTCCTTTTCACACAGAAAAGGCTTTGAGGGTATGATCATGAAATGTTGAAATCTGCTGTCCTTTTGTGCCAGGTGTTGTAATGGCAGAGCAGGCGGGGTGCATCCATCTACTTTCAGGCCAACCTTTCATCCCACCTAATGGCTTAACTTAAACTATCCCACCTGGTGCTGTAATATCCCAGAGTCCTCTGCTTTCAAATCAGGCTTCTCTGGGGTTACTTTGTGATTTTCATTTTGACTACTTTCATCCCTTATTACGCTGAGCCGTCCATCACAAGTTCTGCAGCCTCGCTTTTAAACTCTGTCGTCATTTGTATTCATCACATTTTCAATTTCTCCCTCTCTCTTCATGATGCCACATAATAGGTTTTGTGCTTATAAAGGTGTCATAGGGTTTCTTTTTCCAATTAGCATGGAATCATTCCTCCAGCACTAATCTCAGGCCCAGAGTATAGCCAGCTCCCCCATCTTTGATTTAATGCTTGGTGTGAATTCGGGGGAGTTCGAGGTGCAGCCATGTTGGAGAGTCCCCGCGGCCCACAATGTGTTCACCTCCTGATTGCTCGCCCTCACCGGTTTAGTGCTGGTTTATGGAGCATGATATGAAATAAACCCTTTTCTGTCCCCCAACAAAGATTTGTGGCGTAACTCGCACTCAACTCAGGGAGCTCCACAGTCAAGCATGAGGGGTTCTGGAGATGCATTTAAGGCAAGGTGGGAAAAGGGGAAAGGATGGGACTGGTAATTTAGGAACGCATCTGTTAAGAGAATTCAGAGGACAGACAAACAAAAAGCTGGCTGCTACTCTGTGAAGCAGAGACATGTAGCCTTGATCATCCCAAACGCTGCATGTGCACACACGCACACACACACACACACACACACACACTTTGGACTTTTCTGGGCCTGGAAAAGGGAGCAGAGAGCTTTTGAACTGCGTAGCAATCAGGAATTTTTAAAACCACTGTTGCATCTGAACAAAACACACTCTAATAGCAAAACCCACAAATTTAAAGCTTTAAATACAATGGAATTAAAGCCATGGTGGGTTTCTTTATTACCAGGGATATATCTCTTGTGTCTGGTCATCGCAAATACAGGTCGTCTTTCAATCCTTGGCTTTAATCACAGACTCTTCATTTATGGTTCATAATAAAACCTGTTGGGGAAGAAAACACTCAAAATGCAAATTCTTAACCTACCAGCCCCCTCCAGTACACACGCACACACACACACACACACATGCACAATACGTATTACGAACAGAAATCTAGCCTGACTAGAATGGCAACCAGTGTAGAAAAATCAATCTCAGTTGATTTAAGGCACTAAAGCATAAAGTCAAATTGATTTCTATGAATAACAAACAAAAATACTATTATATATTATTTGGCTGAAAGAGGTATCTGAAAGTACCTGTTATGACAGGTAGTTAATAAATAATGGACTGATAATCATTTTGGCTTTATGCTTTAGTGCTCATAGTCATAGATAAATAGATAGTGTAGTAAATGTATGACAATAAGTTTTATCTCAAGATCGATTTTCTAAAAGGACCTTTGAAAACCTCATATTTTATGATTGCATTTCAATCAATTATCATCACAAACTATTCATGATGGAATAGTTTATTTGCACAGAACAGAGTGAAAACTGTAATAATAAGCAAAGTGATTAGCAAAGTATTCAAGGGGCAGATGGTTCAGAGTTATTTCAAATCAATCAACAGCAGCATGATACCTGGAGGTGTAGTTATTAATATCATTTATCCTGTTACAAACGACAAATTACTGAAATGCTTAAAAATGAGGGAAGCAACAAAAAAGGGTGGGAAATAAAATCTGCTTTAAACCCACAAGCAATGCAATTTTAAAACTGCTCATTTTTGAATTATTGTTATTCTAATATCACTAAAAGTTTACTTTACCTGTAATTTATAGTACTTTATGACAGACCATATTTTCTTCAGTCCTCCATTGATGTATCTTTGAATCATGTTCAATAGTATATTTTTTTTAGAATGTTCAGTATAAATAATACAATTTGTTTTCTTTCTTTCTCAAACAACAACAAAAAAAAACAAAAAACAAAACAAAACCATGCCCAGTAGTAATAGTCTTGAGTTGGGTCTTCAGGGTTTTTCTCCAACTGACATAATTTCCACCAATCAGAAAGTAGAGGAGTAGCATCTATAGAGCCTTGGAGGTGAAAGCTGGGGCAGAAAAATCTGTAAATTACTTGCCTTTCCTTGTAAACCAAGTTAACACTTGAAAGTGACCAAGATCTTACAATATAAAGCGCCTTGAGGCGACTGTTGTTGTGATTTGGCGCTATATAAATAAAATTGAATTGAATTGAAGATGAACACATCAGCATTTCACTGACCTCCTGTCTCCTCCTCTCCGGATTTGGGAACCATGCCCAAAACTTGGCCTAGATTATTTAATTTCTCACTAGGCAGTATTCACCAAAGCACAGGATAGTCCACCCTCTCTGATTAAACCCTGTGAGATCTAAGTTGCCAGGGACTAGACCAGCAGGGCTTCTGCCCTTGATTGCCACCCCATCCAGAAAAGCACTGAACCCCTAGAGCTGAGCATAAAAGGGAAGCTGCTAAATTTACTGGTTAATCTACATTCCTACCCTCACCTTTAGCCACAAGCTCCTGGTACTAAGGGAAAGAATGAGATCATGGATATGAGCAGTGGAAATGGGTTTTCTCCAAAGGGTTTTAGGACTCTCCCTTAGTCATAGGGTGAGGAGCTCAGGAGGGGCTCAGAGCAGAGATGCTATTCCTCCATAATGAAAAAAGTCAGGTGGTTTGGGCATTTGGATAGGATGCCTACTGGATGCGTCCTGGGTGAGGGGTTTTGGGCATGTTCTACTAGGAGGAGGCCCAAGGGCAGAACCAGGGCATACTGGAGAGATTACATCTCAGCTGGCTTGGGAACTCCTTGGTGTCTCCCAGAAGAACTAGAGGAGGTAGCTTAGGGAGAGGGAGATCTGGGCATCTCTGCTTAGACTGCTATACCCGTGACATGTATAAGCAGCAGTAAATGGATGGATGGCTGCATGGGTGGATGGTCTGTGTGGCGGTTGTATGGTTTGCGGCTCAGCTGCTGGGGAGGGGTGGAGCAGTGGGTTCAGGGCGTGGCGTCAGGGGAGGCTAGACAGCAGAGCAGTCTGTCATCATGTAATCATGCCTCCCCTATTTTAGCAGGATGCCGGGACCTGACGACAGAGCTGAACGAGAACTGAGTTGGAGGCAACGCAGCTGAAAAGCTGCCAGCCGGACAAAAAAAAGTACAAAACATTGTAAATAAATAAACAAACATGGACTGTCAAGTCTGCCTGTCTGGGTCCTTGTGTTATAGTCTGTAATTTGATATGTAATTTTTTTTATATGAAATTTTTTTAATAGTTCTTCTAAGTCTAGCAATTACAAAATGAAACTAATCATTTTAAGTGACAAAAATAAATAACTATTCAAAAAACTTCCCCCCCACAAAAGCCTGTTTTGACTTTTTCCAAAATATAAGGGAAAGTGGGTTAGAGTTTGGGGCTAACATTAGCATTGTCACTGATGATGACATAGACCTCAGTGTGTTAAATCTGGTCAACTTTATGTTCAAGTTCATATTCTCATGTATGTCCAGGCAATTTTGAGATCACTACCTGGAAGTCCCATTCTGACCACTTGCACAGTGTGCTTTGAGATTTTACCATGAACCTCAAAATTGCACAGAGAGCAAATCTCAACTTCTGTTTCAAACGGACCTGAATTTCATGTGGCGGATCATTGTGGGTGGTGAGAGCTGGGCCACTGTGCAGTTTTCAGTTGAAGAGGGCACTCTTTCAAGGCCTTAAGGCAGCTTTTCAGGTGGGGAGCAAGACCAGGAGCATGCTTCCCATTTTTTTCACCATTTGTGGGATTGTGGACTATGAATTTGTCCATCACCCAAATTCTGCTGTGCCAATTGGAGGTCCCTGGGGAGAACATTCAGTGGAAATTACTGAAATGTGGTGTGTGCTCCCATGCCATCTACTGCTGGCCAGATTTACCTCCCTGCTACATCCTCGTCTCCCCAAAAAAGAAAATCAATCTAGTATTTTTTTTAATTTGGATTCTGTTGTTCTTTAGGAATATATGAACATGTATACTGAACAATATATACGATATGTACAGATCATTTCCAGCCATAAAGTTCAAGCCTCTGAAGTCATCACTAGTAACAACCCCAACCCTAACCCCTAACCTTAATCCTAGGCAATCAGAATATGTAATTTTTGTTTTTATTAAATTGGTTGTCTTGCCAAGCGGGAAACAGCGAAAAGAATAATTTTAACTGGTATGCATGAAAAACTATTCTACTATTTTCTTTTTTTTCAAAACAAGCCAATTTTGCCAATTTTGTCCAAAATATAGGGTTAGGGTAGGGCTAGAGTTATCACCCACATGATGACTTGGACCTCAGAGGGTTACATAACCAACACTAACTGAAGTCATAGACAGTTGTCAACTGACAAAGAAAAAAAAAAGACTGGTAAAAGAAGGTAGAATATAAAAATCAACCAAAAGAGTCAGAATCAAACACTTTGGTTGGTCACCATACATCATCACCATAAATCATTCGCACCCACACCCATCAGGCTTTTCAATTCCCATATATATAGCAGATGAGCTATGTCAGACATATGAATTTCCCTCTGGGATCAATAAAGTTATTCTTTTTCTTTTTCTTATACCAGTGGAGCGACACAAAGGTTGCTTATCTTTAATATCAACCTGGTATGAAATAGTATGGATTTAAACATTTCTGGCCATTTAATAGAGCACACAAAACAGTTTAGAAGTTGCGCTACTAAAACACCATCAACTGATTGTATCATTTAACGGTAGCATTAAATCAATGCACACTTTAATTTGTAATAGCTGGATTGGGAGCAGTCACTTAGCAACTCCTCCTGACCTTGGTGCCACGTTAGCATGCATGAGCAAACTACATCCGTGGCGCTTTGATGTGCTGCCATCTCTCCTTCTCCATCCATGCATGAGCAACTTAAAGATTTCCCGCCCGAGTCAATCATACTGAACTGTGAACTGATTGACTTTGACAAGCGGCTTTCTTACCAACCAAGTTCACCAGATGCTGAGAAAATGTTTCACCTAACCCAGGTGCAGTCACCTTGGCCATAGGCAACAAGCTCAGAGGTTGGCTGAGTAATTTCTTCCGTTGCTCTTAAGACAGCAAATCAAAGAGATCTGCATTTAGATTGAAGCCAGGGGGGGTTACAGAGAGTTTACCCATAGCCGATTAGCATTAACACGTACAACAGCCGTCAGAGTGAATCTCAAGACAGAGAGAAAGGTAATGCAGCGAGAGCTCTTTCTTCCATCACTGAAGTAAATAGAGTAAGCGAGCCATGAGCGAGTCATTAAAAGACCACCTGTTCTGCATCTTTATCTCAGCCTTGAAGTATCTTATCCACAGCAAAACATCTAAGAGCCATGCAGCATGTACATGCTCAAGCAAATACATCTGTGCAATTGCACACATGCAGACTCATCCACACACGCCATGAGACACATGCCTCTAGTTAAGGTGATGATGCACAACATATGGTGCTTGAGAGCCTCCTAAACCCCTTGCAGAGAAAACAGAGGATTCCACGGGATTAGTATATGAATGGTTCATACAATAAGAATTTTCAGATTTAGCCTTTTGGCAAAGGCTAAGAGGCTAATGGCCTGCTTTAGAAGTTAAATTAGTTTTTACAAGGCCAACTTTTTCCAACTGAGAACAGTGACTTAATAACACAGTCATGTATTAGGTCACAGTTGAATTGCTAATAAAGTTGCAGCGATTATCTCTTCACAGAATTGAGGACATGGTCTCAATTGATGAGATGTCAGCAGTTAAAGGACAGTTTACCAGACAGAGGGATGGAGCATCAAAGATGCCACAGTCAGACTCAGAAATGAAAAGGAATGCAATGAGCCAATGTCAGTACACATTCTGTGCTAAAGCTGTTCACAACAGCACACAGAACAGAGGGAGAAAACATTTACTGCTTTAACCTATTGGTGCTATGTACACATTTTGACCATTCAGTTGCCCTCGCAGCTTTGAAGTAGCCTCTACATGATAAAGCGGTGTGCATTAGGCTGTAGTGAAAGTCAGGTCACAAAAGCATCTTAAAGATTCATTAATTTCACTGCAAATTCAATCATTGTCATAATTCAAGATGGCCACCAGTCCTGGCCATTATTTCTGTGCTTGCATGTGAGCCTTGAATTTTAATTTTTTTTCTGTGTCTTTTACAGATAATCCAGCCAAGAATAGGAAGATATTTTTATACATACAAAAGAGATGCATTGGAGTTGTTCTGGTTTGTACTGCCAGGAGATATAAAGAGATTATTTTATTGCTGCTGGGCTGCTGCAGCTGTGGATTTCAGCTAGCACTGGACTACATAGGCACTACTGGATGACAAAACAACCCTATATACCTGTGAAGAAGCTTATTTTTTATTCCACTCAAGAGATGCACAGGGACTCTCCTGAGTTACATATTATAAATATAAGATTGAGTTGGAGTTGCTCCTGGACCTATGTTAGACTGGGACCTAGTTTGGTCACCTGTCCTGTCTTCTGGATTGCTGTTGCTGTCTCTTCTGGAAACTGCTGGCAACATGTGTCTATTGGTTTGTTTGTTAATTAACATGTGCCTCTTTGGGCCATCTGGACTCATTTGGGTGAGTGGATATTTACCATCTCCCTCATCAAGTTTTAGAACTTCTATGACCAAAGACTCATTTAATCTTCATCGAGATATTCACCCCATGCGACAGCAAAAGCTTTGTAGTTCCCAGACACAAGTGAGGATGCTGCTGCATTTACAATCTTAGTGAAAGCTTTAAATGACATCTTCACTGTTCAAAAGGATTCCTCACACTTTACTGCCAGAGGTGCTGATTATAAAACACATTCTGAGAACTTAAAGTGTGTTATTTTGCTGCTGCTGTTGTTATCTGGGAATGTGCAACCAAATCCTGGTCTTCAAAATATTCTCACACCAGCAGATAAAAAAAAAGAGCAGGTCTTGGCTTTGTGCATTTTAATGTTAGAAGTCTTCTCCCTAAAATGGACTCTAGGTTACCACAAATCATATTGATATTAAGGTTTTATCAGAAGCTTGGTTAAAAATGTCAGCACCTCACAATCTGACTGATGGGTACAATGTTCATAAATGTGATTGTGCCGGTAAAGATGGTGGAGCTGCAGTGTACGTGTACGGTTTTGTAGCTCCTTATCAAAATCTATAACTAAAGCCAGACAGTTTGAACTGCTTGTTAAAGTGAAAATGTCTAAGCATCTTTACCTTACCGTTATAGCCTGTTATAGACCACCATCATCTATAAAAAATGCAATCTCCTTCTCTTTCTGACTTCTTACAAAGTGTTAATGATTTGGAATTAATTGCCCTGGGTGTTTTAAAGTGGGATTGGCTATCTTCTGCATCAGACTGCATGAAGGAAGTGCGTGATTCTTTAAATGTTACACAATTTATTAATGTTCCTACAAGGCTGACATATTTTAAAACAAACAAACGAACAAACAAACATATTTTAAAGAATTTGAACAACAAGCATTTTTAGATGACCTGTACAGTGGTGATCTCAGCAGAGTTAATGTAATACATGATGTGTAGTGTAAATGGGAATATTTTTATAATTCTTTCATGATGATAAGCAGTAACCACGCTCCTAAAAGAAATTTAGGATATCAAGGAGAGGCAATCCATGGTTCACAGTAGAACTGTTTATCCTGATCAGGGAAAGGTATGTGTCCTGGGCCAAAGATAGGTCCACCCTGCTGACTTGACCACCTACAGAGTTCTCAAAAATAAATGTACAATTCTAACTAGAAAATCCAAGTCAAAATATTACCTAAGATCTATTACAGAAAACCTCAATAATCCTTCTAAACTTTGGAAACAGATAAAATCTCTGTCATGTTCCAATTTTACCTTAGTCCTGCCTGAACATATATTAATCAACTCAGTTGAAATTAAGAGTAAAGCTGATATTGTTGGATATTTTAATGAACATTTTATATCAACTACTTCTGTTTTTGATACAAATGTAGCAAGGTCTCAGTGTTCTAATTTAAATGCTGGGTCTTTTCCATCTTGCACTGCCTTATCGAGAGACACATTTGTTTTAAGACCTATTTCTACTGTGGCGATCCATAAAGCTTTGAAATCCATTAATGCAAAAAAGTTATCTGGACCTAAGTCTGTATCCTCTGAAGCTTGCAGCTAATTTTATTGCTGAGCCTGTTAATCATTTTTAATCTGAGTCTCCAGCCTAATATAATCTCTAAAATCTGGAAACCAGCCTATGTTCTCCCCTTATTAAAGGGTGAGGACCCTTCAAATTTAAACAATTACTGCCCTATACCCAAACTTTCTACTCTTGCCAAGATTGCAGAATCTGAAATAATTTCTCAATTGACAGAGTACTTAGCTGACAACAATATCTTAAGTAAAACTCAGTCTGACTTTAGATCGGATTATAGTACCAGAACAGCAGCTATGTTGGTAACAAATTATATTATTAATGCCTTGAAGCAGCATTGTGGTACCTTGTTTGTTGATCTATCCAAGGCTTTTGACTCTGTTGACCATAAGCTGTTGTCAGGCAGACTCAGTGATGTTGGTTCCAGTGATGGGACTTTAGGGTGTTTCAGGAACTACCTTTCTGATAAAATGCACTGTTTATGCAGATGGATACAAGTCAAGTTTCTTGAGGATTTTAAAAGGAGTCCCCAAGGGTTCAGTTTTAGGCCCTGTTTTAACACGGAAATGAATATGTCTATAGCTAAAGTGCAACTTTATGCAGATGACACCATACTTTACTCAGTTGGCTCTACTCAGGCCATTGAGGAGCTCCAGACTGCCATTCAGCAGCTGCAGGCATCACTGCTTGGTTTTAAGTTGGTTCTTAATGCTAAGAAAACAAAATTCATATGGTTTTCAAGAAATAACTCAGAGATCTTAGATAATGTTGGTACTCATATCCCAGGAGGAGACTTAATTGAAAGAGTACCATCCTACAAATATTTAAGTATCCGCTTGGACAACAGACTTTATTTTAGTGTATATATTGAGCACTTGGTGAAAAAGCTGAAGATTAGACTGGGGTTTTTATATATCAAAATAGGCCCTGTCATAATTTTTCAATTAGGAAAATATTTGTACAGGTTGCATTCTTGCACAGGCTCTGTTCTTGATTATTTTGACATTATTTAAATGTATGCTGCCACCTCTGCAGTTCTTTGTCTAGACTCTATCAAATTTGTTGTCCAGAACACATAACTGCGTACTGTGGTTTCTTGGCCTTCATTAAGCCTAAAGAGACCACACTGGTTTATTTTTACATACAAAGCCATACTGGGTAAACTCCCTTCTTATTTGTGTAAACTCCTATCACCTTTGACCAGCTATTAAGATTTACGCTCCTCTAGATGGCTCCTTTTTAGGGTACACACACACACACACACACACACATATGGTAGAACAGTTTTCTCTTATTTTGCACTTTGGTTGTGAAAAAGCCTTCAGAACACACTAAAACCGAATGCTTACCATACACCATTTTTATGCATGTAAAAAGTAAGTTTTGACGTGCATCACAGGGTTTAAGTTTTAACAATTGGCAAGTTTTAATTTCCTATCTGGCACACCTTTACCATTCTACACCATTAACTGAGGGTGAAAGATGGTCACAACAGATGGCAGAGAGAGGGGAATCTTTCTGGACATTTGCATTTTAAGAACCATGATCAACATGAAACTCTGCAAGTAGTCGCTGGAAATGGCAGGTGTGGCTGTTAATTCCTTTGAGGTAAAGCATTGCCTTGCCTTTTAAGTCATTTCCATCTCCACTGCTATGTTTACAATTAAAAGTTCATATTATTGACATTAATATGAGGGTTAAAATGACTGACCTGTAGCAAAATGTTCAATGTTAGTTTAGTGACTGTGTAAACGTGTAGTTTTAAACACTGCTCAAAATCATATTGAGTATTAATTAAAGTATGATTTATAGGTAGAGCAAGATTTAAGAAATAACAAAAAATGTATGTACAACAATCACTGTAAATAGCTGATGATAAAATGAGCTGTACCACGTACGGGATGGGCCGTTGCCATTCCGTCTTTTCTTACAAGTTCTTTACTGTTGCATTGCTAATACTTCCAAATTGTTAGTAATTGAATATGTTTTCTTTAAAATTCTCAACTGTAACTGTACCAAGTTTGCCTGGCAAACACGACCCGTAGGGCTTATGGCATTTGTTGTTTGGGGTGTGTTATGTGTCATGTTATATTTATTATTTGTAATGGTGTGCCTTCTTGGCCATGTCTCTCTTAAAAAAGAGATTTTAATCTCAAGGGACTTCCTATTTAAAGGTTAAATAAATAAAATAAATGCAATTCAGTAGACTTGATTATTGCTTTCTCCCATTGGTTCACAGTTAAATAAATTCAGTTGTTGAATTCATAAAGAGCCTATGTCCAAGAAACACTTTTTTTTTTTTTGTTTTTTTTTTTTAAGGGAAAAATTTTTTTTTTTTTTTTCAAACCTT